>BMAO01004742.1:0-27206 GCA_019973975.1 Trichonephila clavata
GCGTACAAAAGAGAAGAAATAAAGTTTCTTTAAAATTACGTTTTTTCACCAATTTCAAAATATTTTAAAATATTTTTTTAAATTTCTAAAAATAGACACATGAATTCTTAAACGAGACATAAAATATATTTAGAAACCAAAGGAAGATAAAAATTCCACAGAAACCTTCATTGTTTTTGCTGTTCTGTATGTATCTTGTTGCATTCAAATCAATACAAGGCTCTATGTTTAAGTAGAAAAGTAGAATTCCCTAAGAGTTAATATTATGTTCAGGAATTCAAAATTGAGTTACTAAAGCTTGATGGGAAATAAAAAAAAATGTGATTTAAAAATATATATTGTACAATTTTACATAACCAATGAAAGGCAGAAATAAAATTTTTGAAAGTATAATGACAATCCTAGAATTCTCTTCAATAGCTTTAATTTTATATAACAATTAACATTAAATATATCTTGCTATATACGGATAAATAGCTTATTTCATCTCCCATATAACTATATCATCCAGCAAATAATATAAGAAGTTCTTAAAATATTATAAACTCTCTTATAATTATTAAAACCAAGAATTTGCTCCAAAATTTCTTTAATCTCAGTTAGCTTTTTCTTTAAGAAAATGTTTCTTTTTAAAGTATCTTTAGTTCATAAATAACTTTGAAGGGTAGGAAAAATTTTGTAACACTACTTTTAATACAAATTTTAAATTCTAAACAGGAAATACTTATTCAATATGGATTTCTTACTTAAAATGTTAAATTCTCGTTGAAAACCAATAAATAGGTATTTGCTTTTGCATCTTTCCGTGCGTAAATAAACAGATATTTCAATTTTGTCAAAATTCAAAAGCAGATGTGCTGTTGAAGGTTTGAAATAGGAAAATATGGATCATTCAAAATATATCCCGCTTATAAGATAAAATTAAATAACATTTCTTTTCGTTTCATCTTTTGACAAAAATGTCTTTTTGTTCCAATTCAGGAATTATATTGTGTGATTTTATTTCCCTTGTCAATTTACTGTTTGCTCCAAAGACGTTACTTTGCGTATTCTCTTTTCCAGAATGGAAATCCTTTTGCTTTGACATATTCGAAATGGATATCAAAATGAATATTAAAATAGTAATAAATTTTGTTGTTGTTCTTCTCTTTTAGCTTAATAAATATTTGGTACTTTTCCATTTCGCCGGCACAAATCTCGTCAAGTAGATGTATTGACATCAACTCAATAAACACAGAAAAAAATGCTGTACCGGTTAGTTCTCATTGCATTTTTCTAAAATATTTTAAAAGTAATATGAAAAAAGGACGTTATAGATAAAAAAAAAACATAACTTGTTCAGAAAATGTGGTAGTAAAGGATTACCAGTGGGAGTATTCCGTTCGGCGTGGGTTGTATCATTTTTGGCGATTTTATCGCTTGCGTCGGCGAAACGGAAAATTATTAAATATTTATACTATTAAATCTGGGGTTGGAAATATATACTGAAAATTCTTTTTTAATGCAAAATCTATAAGAATTCTTTTATAAAGTCAATGTCTTGACAGTAGAAGTGAAAGGGGAAAGATTATTAATTCGAATAATATAACAATTTTTTAAGGCAGTATAAGATTGTGTATACTTAAATTTTCGTTATATCCAAAATCAAAGTCGAAATATTGTCAATCTAACAAAATGAAAGGGAAATGCAAATAGAATATTATTATTTCTTAAAACAATTATTTAAATTAAAAGATAAAGAAAAAGTATCAATTCTACACGTTTAATTTTTTTACAAAAGCATTAATTATTGAGGAAGTCTGATTTTATTTTGATAAATATATCTTGGGATTAATTTAAACCAGGTTTAAAGGGGATGAAGTTGATGCATAGCAGAATAATTATACGTTTTAATTAGAAATTTAAAGAGATTTGTGTTCAGATATCCCCTTAAATATAATTATATTTAAAAATAAAAGTTAAAACAAATCTCTCAAAATATTTTGTATTAATCATTTTCCTTACATTCCCTCTTAATTTTTATTAAAAAAATATTAAATATCGTTCAGCTCTTTATAAAGTCCAGTTCTTAGTTCTATTTATTTTTCCTTTTTTCAGTTCGTTATGCAAATTTTAAATGCTCTTTTTAAGTAATTTCAGTGAAATACATTAATTGATTCAATGAATTCAGTTTAAAAAAGGAAACTTCTTTTGGTAAGAAATAAAAACTGCAAAAATGTAAATAAAAATTTTAAAGATGCTATACTGTTCGCAATCTTAATATTACTGATGAATTCAGATAATTTCTAGGTGAGTACATAAAAAAATAATGCAAAAAGTTTAAAACACCCATGTTTCATAATTTTAGAATTTATTTATAAAAGTTCACTTGACACACATTTCGGTGTCAGATAAATTGTTCACCATTATGTTAGAAAAGCCACGATCTAGTGATAAACTCCAAAAAATTGAGATTTTGTATTAATATATTACAAAAAGTTTTTAGAGAGGGTAAAATTTTAAATACTTATAAGATTAAAAAAATAGTCTACGCTTGTAATCCATTCTGAATTCCACACACGTTCCAATATGCAAAATTTCTTGTTTATGAATACCTACTATCTTTAGAAGGAAACATGACTAATGAATATACTAGGCGTGACACACACACACACACACACACACACACACACACACACACACACACACACACACACACACACACACACACACACACACACACACACACACACACACACACACACACACACACACACACACACACACACACACACACACACACACACACACACACACACACACCACACACACACATAAAACGAGACTGATCCAAATAATTATTGTACTTACAGAATTATGTTTTACGTCCCAATACATTATTACCTTCAAAGTAGTTCCCTTCTGCATTCACACACTACTGCATTCGATGTTGCCATTTTTGGTAACAGTTCTGGAACGAGGTTTTTGGAAGGCCTTTCAGGAGATTCTGCATTTTTGCTTGAACCTCTTCAATTGATGTAAATTGGGTTCCTTTCAAGCAAGATTTTAACTGTATTAAAAAATTCACATGGGGCCAAATCAGGTGAATAAGGAGGATTCTCATCACAGTAATGTTTTGCTGGTCAGAAACTGCTTTACAGATATGGCCGTATGAGCGAGTGTATTGTCTTGTTGTAACAGCCACCCATCACTCCCCAAATCTGGCTTTTTCTCCCTAATTTTTTCACGAAGTCTTTTTAATGCTTCAATGTAGTAGTGTTGCTTAACAGTGTAACTATTGATGTGAATGGGAGCCCCCTCATATCACGAATTTTAGCAATGTTTTGTTTTAGAATAGCTGACCTTAAGCACCCAGCAGGTTCATCATCTTCCACACCGTCAACTCCACATGAAAACCACTTACACCATTCAAACACATGTGCACGAGGCAAAACTTCATTTCCATAAACTTTGGTTTTGTGGCTGATTTCTTGAGTTTCACAAGAAACTCCCAAAGTAAAGGTAAAGCGAAATTGGCTACATGGATAGAGGAGGTGTGTGGGATGATGTAATCAAAACAGTTGTTGCCAGCTCCACTCTTTATTCAAGCTACACACTTAGTCTCGTTTTTTTGTGTCACACCTTTTAAAATCGAATGTTTGAAAATAAATTTGGGACTCTTATGCCTGTTTAATACATGTTTAAGGAATTTACATGTTTGCTTTCTAAAACGAGGGAGTGGTATTTATTATCTTCGCAATTTGAAGATACACGAAGTCTATATCTGATATAAAAACACAAAGTATAAAAGTATTAAACTGATATAACCAAATTAGAAATCTCCTGATACATATTTAATTATGATGCGGGTTACCAATCGCGGGGGAATATGCGAGGTGTATAGATGTTTAAATTTTCCTTCCTTAATGTATCACACTACTTGCGACAACTTTAAAAAAAAAATGGAGATATGAGGATTTTTTTTGTGGTTTCATTTAGAACATTTTAAGAATAATTTGTTGAAATTAAGAAAAGAAAAAGAAATTATTATTACTTAAATGGGAAGAAATGCGTAAAAATTTACACAAAATTACCTAAACGGGAGCCATTTTGCACAAAAAGTTTATAAACAAATTTCCGATTTTTCAATTTTAATGTTTTGCTTTGCTATTAATTGTCTAAATGATCTTCAGGATAAGAGTAATTTAATTTTTTTACAAAAACTAGAGCACTTTATCTTTGTTATTATATGAAATTGCTTAAAAAACAGTGATTATATTCTTATAAGGAACTGTAAGTTTTGTAATAAAGCAGTGATTGAAAAATTTGAAAGTTAAAACACTTCTATTATTATACAGAACATACACAAAAATTTCAGTTAATTATTTTCAAATCTTTTTGAGCAATCTCTGTCTCTGCTTGATAATGTTAAAAAAAAAAGCACATTTGGAGTTAAACATATTTTAGAGTACGATATCTTGCTTAAGGTGGTGGCATTTACGTTTATGAAAACATTTGTAGTTTTTGTTCTAGTGAATGGAAAATAATAAACTTGGTATTCTTATAAAGCTAATAAAATGGCCTTTAAAAATTTATAAAAAATTTGTCCTTTGTACGACTATCCGAAATTCACAAATTTTGGGATAGTCGGATACTTTAACACTTGAAAGGGTACGGAATTTCAGAAAGAGAAACTGTAACAATTTTCAGTGCTGTTTTTCAATAGATTGGAATTTTACTTGATGAGTTATCAAATGTAATGGATTGCTTTAAATTCGTTGTCTTTAAATTCAGCCTCTGAGTCGATGAAACTAACAGTGTTCTCGCTATTTTAATTATATTACCGTAAGAGAAAAGAATACTCACGCACAAATTTGCAAAGTATGAATAGCACCAAACACGAGGGGTGATTGTTAAGAAAGGTGTTTCCGACAAGATAAGACTATGTTGAGAAATGAGTTAACAATATCTAAGAGTAATAAGTTTCTATCATTTTGATATTCCTGTTATTATTCTATCTTGCCGGAAACTTATTTTATATTTTTGGAGACCTTACTTATCAATCACCTCTCGTACTACACAAATATCACAAAAGCTGAACATTGTACTCTAGAAAAGGGTCCTAACCTTGAGCACCTTTCAATATCTAAGCTTTGAAAAATGCATTCGTCCAGTCGGAAAGAGTAAATGGAGTAGAGAACAAATAGCTTCTTGGGGAATAGAGGATCGAATCAAGAGGTGATATCAAACATTTTAATACCAAAAAGAAGTACAGCTTTTAGAAAAATGTAAGCCTTCAGACAAAAAGAGTTTAATTTATTATGTACGTTTCCTTATTATAAACATACTAATTTATTAATTTTATATTCTTAATTTTAGGCCGTGGGTAGCCTAGTGGTTAGAGCATCGGACTCTAGACCGGAGGGCCTGGGTTCGATGTCGATGCCACCAAATACCACCAAGTACACACGGAGTACGTGCTCGTTAAATCAGTGGGTGCGAAAGTCTTGTGGGCGGTCGCAGCAGAAACTACGAGTGCAGGAGGCTGGAGAATATTTCCCTCCCCTTCAGTTCCATGCCTAAACTGTGGAGGTGGAAATAGGTGGTGTCGCCGTCTATGGTCAAGAAGTCCAATCTGAGTCTCACAGGCTCTGGTAACTTTCATTCCTTCCCTTCAGGAAGGACACGACAACGTACTTTTCAAGTATTATTTTAAAGGTTTATTCTTCACAAATTCGTATTTTAATACCTGAATACTCTACCAAACTAAAAAACGTCTTATTTAATTTACAATTTTAGCACAATTTCATACTGCATGTGTTTTTTAATGTTATTCTCACTCATGCAATCTAAACTATTTATAAGAATAATGTAAAACAAGTACTTATATTAAATGTTTAACACGAGTTTTTTTTTAAATATGGAAAATTGTAAAATGCTTTTAGGAATTTGGTATTAGATCGTGAGATAAAAAGAACTGAAATTGTTAAATAACGTAAGTATATTTCTTAAAATACCAAAACGATTTTCGATCAATTTTATCAAACATTCTGCAGCTTTATTGGTCACTAATGCAAGTCAGGTTAGTGGAATGGACTAAATTCATGACGGTCACATGATAATATAAACACGTGTTCTACATTGAATTCAAAACGGACAATAAACTAGCTCGTACTTTTTATTCTATTTGTAAAACTTGGGTAAAATTTCAAATTGCATAATTGGGTAAAGATGCTCAAGAGTTATAAAAGGAAATTTCTGCAAAAAGATTTTAAAATTAAAGAAAAAAAAGTCTTGTTTTATACATGTACTTTTAAATAAAGTGCGACAAAAATATTAATTTTTTTTAAAAAAAAATTTCTGTAAAAAGCGTAATTTGACAACAACGAGGTGCTTGAACTGATTTGCTGAAAATAGATAATTGCATTTATCGTGACTATGACGTCACATGTGTTTTTGAACTTGGTTGGCTAAAAACACGTGGTTTAAAATTATCATGTGATTATGACGTCACATGAATTTAGTCCATTAGTGGTAAATATGAGACAAATATTAATTCAGAATATCTTCCAAACCAACATTTCATTTACTGCACAATAATTAACTGAAATTTTTATTCTATTGCCAGAAAGAATTTTATATTGACCAAGAAATAAATTAGAAAATAAATCGTCTGCTGAAAAATGGTGTTTAACAAATAAGAATTATAATATTAAAATATTAATACATAAACTATTATTTAATTAATAAACAATTAATTAATAATCAATTAATGCTTAATAAACAAAAAACAATTTAGTATTTTAATTATATTTTTAAATATGTAAAAAATGTTTTCCGTTTTAAATTAAATCGTCTGCCCAGAAGAAAGGTAAGAGTTAAGTTTCATCTACAATTCAAATGTTAAAAATGGGTTTGTGAAAAGCAATACCAGCAATCTGAATATGAAAAAAATACACATGGTATAAATTTTACAATGGACCCTATAAATTAGTCTTTGAACTAAAGAATATATTAAATTTTATTTTCCAATCAATAGATTTATACTTAATGAAGTTTAACTAATGCATGTGTTTCGTGCTGTTAGAAAATTAACCAGTTTCACTAGCACGAGATCGTTTAAAATCAAATTTTAAAAATGTTGTAAGCAAGAGAACAAAAAATACATTACAAATGACTGTTTACTGCATTTCAGCTTCTACCAGCGCCATTAGTATTGGCTAGATGCAACGAGTGGAGGAAATGTCTTTAGATGGATTAATCCGGGTAATTTAATAAACTTAGCTTACTTCGTAGGATGATTGTTTTTAATGAAAGAGATTTTAAAAGTGTTAAATTCCTTGTGATTTATGTTAGGGATGTAATTTCCGTACCAAAATGTCTTCCTAATCTTCTGAGATTACGTATAAGTTAGTAAACACCGTAATTCTTTTTATCACGAATTTGATAATTAAGTTTGTATGTACTCTCAATGAAATTATTTTCTAAAAGGCTTATAAGAAAATAATAAATTTAGGAATTCTTTATGGTTCCATCATTTTTGGAATATTTTTCTTTGAAATATTTGTGACTGAATTATTTCTTATTTGATATTTTTTTTATCATGGTTAAAAATAATTATATTAAAAATTTACAGCTGTAATTAGAGTAAATCTTATGAAATAGTTTAGTTATTTTTTCCCCTTCAATGTAGGAAAAAATTAAAGCAAAAGCAAGAACCTAAGCAGAAAATTGTAACTAGGATTGGCAATCTAAAACGCAGATATTTAGTTTCTTAAAAATAGCAGTCATATTAAAGTATTGTATTGAAAAAGAGAATTGTTTTCAAAATTTTAAAACATGCTTTTGTTTTCTCATTATTTTATTTTTGTCTTTTACGCGTTTCAGAAATTTATTTCCTTTTCAGTTTTAAGATACTCACCGTAAATCTTATGAATTTTGAGCTAAAATATACTATTATTTTACCTCTTCTGAATTTTAATTCTTTTAAGAAGTGGAAGCTTTTTAATATATAACTATGCTAAAATATATTTATTTATTACGGTGTTTTTAAAAATAACACACATACACACATATATATAGTAAAATAAAATAACAATGGAGGAAGTTGTATTATTTAAAAAGCCGAAAACGAAAGAAATTGTATTCCCTATTGTCATTTTTGTATTACAGAATTTATAATTTTTAAATTACTTTGTTATATTTTTCAAGCAATTTAAATGGACTACGTATTATAGGTAACTCTAATAACTGGAATATATTTACTAAATAAATAAAATAAACATCCGAGGGAAAGGACGAAGGATGAATTACGAAGCAATAAATTTAATGATGTGTTAAAAACTCAATACATGTAAAGAAATTTTTTACAGATACTTTCAGGAGCAATGTAAAAATAGTTAAATTTTAAAGAATAGTTATGCATCAGATCAGTTTCAATGTCTTAGACCTGGATTGCAATTTTTAACAACAGAATAGGCAGAAAAGTGTGCATTTTTAGAGAACAAATTTTAATTCACTTTGTTAACTATGTATAGAAAGTAGAACTGAAAATATAGGTAATAATAGAAAATATTACTATATTTAATCATTTAAAATATAGACATATCTATAAAATTATAAATACCTTTTCTTTTTTTTGAAGTTGAAAAGAAGTAATTTTTTCTATAAAAATAATACATCATTCTTAAATAAATATTTCGAGTTAATTATCAGTATAATGATGCTAAACTCGCGTCATTACTACTAATTATGTACTTCTAATTTCAACTAATTTTACCAAGAGGTATGTTGGAATATAAAAATTGTATTTAAAATTTGCGCAACGATGTTTGCTACTAATGATATATTTCTGAACAAAACGGTTAATTATACACCATCTGTTTATTTGTAATTGTTTTGTTTCAAATATATCCAGACTCTTAGATCACTCATTAAAAAAGATTAATTGGAATCTAGTTTTAATGGTTTCCTTACAGGAAGCAAGTTACTAGAAGTTTTAATACAGCGCCATATAACAATGAAAAGGAATATAACATTTTCAATATACAACAAGTAAATACTTTCTAAATATAATCGACTGTTTTCTTTTATTTAAAAATATTTTGTCGGTTTGGAATATATTACAAAGACTTGATTGGTTTAAAAAATAATGACAAAATTTGTTCTTCGCGATGTTAGATAAATCTTACATATTCAGTACTTTTTTTTATGTGTGTGAGCTTGCGTTTGTTTTAGTATTACATAATCAGTGCAGTCCGTATCTCGAAAATATTTGAAACTATATTGCATTTTAAACTTTATTTTTTTTATATTGATCTGATAAGTTCACTTACGTAACTAATTTTCAGAAATTTGTGTTTTGTGCACTTTTTGCCCCCTAATTTTATGATAAATTGAAATTATTAAAAAAATTATAGATCATTGCACAGGCATCAGTATTCTGAGAAAAATTCTAGAAGCCTTTTTTATTTTTTGCATTAGAATTTATTTTACAGTGATTGGTGTAATTTGAAAAAAAAAAGCCTAATTTTAAGCTTTTATGCTTAAATTATTTCAAATTAGAAGTATTATCCCCTCCATAATACATACTTAAGAATATTCAAATTTTGACTATTTTCTAACAGTATGATTTGATTTCTACCTCATAAGGTACAGGATGTCTATTGCAATTGGTGGGTGTTTCAGAAACTCTAAGACATAAAATAAAACCCTACAAAACACACACCACTCTCTCTCTCACCTACCTAAGTATTCCTTACTTACTAGAAGTGTCCTAAGCCACTAAAAAAGATGGAATAAAGAAACTATAGTAGACATTAATACGCGATTTTGAGGGACTCCCTAAAGAAGAAAACAATAAAGGCTCTAACCATTAATTCTTTTAAATGAAAGAAACCAGAGAAAAACCAGAGTTTTCGCAATCTTTGTTAAATATTAATTTCTTTTAAGTGTAGCCATTTTTTAAAAATCTTGACAGCTTAGATAAACGATTTACAATTTCTTGAATTTGCTCCTTTTATAAAAAAAGTATGTAAAAATAATTTTGAAAATAAAAATGCAAAATAAATAAATAAACATATAACAGTAAGCATGGATTAAGAAATCAAAAATAAAATTTTCGTAAGCAATGGTATTGTTCAAAGTACAAGGTTCGTTATTAGCATGTCTACGAATTGCATTATATGGTGGTAGAATTTATTAGAATCAGAATTATATATACAGTAAGACTCCGCTTAACGCTGTTTCGGTTTAACGTTTTTCGCTATTCGGTTAATTTGAATTGTGGGATTCCTCGAAATTGCAAACAGCGTTAAGCTTCCCAATATCCGAAGCACTTTATCTATGTGTTTCTTCTTTCCTGCGATGTTATACGAACGTAATTTTATCGTTTCAGACATTTGATGATAGCTATAGTGACATTTGCTATAGGGACAAATATTATGATTTTTAGTTTTGATCATGGGTGGGTGGGGTCATCAAAGAGTTCGTTCTAGTTTCTAGTTTTTCTAAACTCTAAGTTTTTCTTTACGTCGGTGGTTCATTTTGTATGAATCTAATTTTTCAATATTATATTTATTCTAATCTTGTCTAGTAAGTCTAATTAATCCCCCAAGCGACACGCACCGCTTTGCACTGCTGCTCGAGAGACTGAATGATCTGAAATGTAAACATATTGACTTAGAATTTTATTTATTTATATATATATATATATATATTCATTTATTATGTTTCTATATTTGTAAGAAATAAATTTTTGTTTTATTGTTATAAAAAACATAATTAATAAATTTAATGGTAAAATACCTGAACAATTTTCTACCCATCTTCCCGTAATCCCATTATTTAACGCTGTTTCCTATTACGCTCTACTTTAGTGGAACGTATACTGCGCGTCAAGCGGGGTTTTATTATATTTTCATGCGAAACTTGTTAAAAAGTCTTAATGAAAAGTAGCGAATAATTCAGTTATTGTTTGAACAGAAAACAAACCCAATTTCCGTTTCGGCTGAAAGGATATATATTTTTAATAAGGAATTTGAATACTCAGCAATTCCTCTTACAAGCGCAACTCTCGAACATTTTGAACTCACTTAACAAATCATGAATATAAAAAACAGCTTTTATTCCAGGTACAGTAAGATTAAAATTGAAAAAGGAAAAATCCCAGGATTCTCCTAGGATTAGGTATTTTCACTTAAACTGCTGAATTTTCTAGCACACTTTTTCACAATTCGTTTGATATAAATTATTTTTAAGTTTGAGTGAAGAATTTAATAGCCGTCTTTTCATAACGATTTATTCGTCAGATTTTATCCTTTTACCAAAAAGAAATTTTAAAGCTTGAATCTGACAATTGGTAATTAGAGAAGTGTCATTGTTAATACGCTGCGACTTTAGAAAACATGTCATAAACTTTGAAGAAAAGAAAAAAAGTTTACTAGAATTATCTACATAAAATTTTTAAAGGTACAAATTTTGAAGATATTTATGAACATGAATTGTTCGAGGAAACTAAAAAACTTTAAAGAGAAAAAAATTGGAATTTTAATTTATATTTATGCATTCAAGTTTTACTAAATAGATTTAATTCAATACTTTTAGAATAAAAATATTTTGATGTTTCCAATTAAAGAAATTTGAAAGCTATGTAAGCATTATAATTCGAAATTCTAAACATATAATTCTGCTTATTGTAAATTTTATAACTACTTTATATTTGTTTTTATTTATATGAAATGATTCATACATAATAATGAAACATATTTATCATTAGCAATAATCCATTTTTATTTAATTTGTTTATTTGCGTCATGTAAACAAGTTACGAAGAGGTGAATTATTTAAAGAATTTATATTGAAATCTTTTATCAAATAAAATTTTCAGATACTGTATCCAAGTTCTGAAAAAATCCAAATTTCATTCAGATATCTCATAAGGTTACTTTTCATTTAAAATGACAGAAAACAGTTTTAATTTCCTAAGATACACATAAAATAATTAATTCCCGCTTAACAATTTTGTAACTTTGTTACTCAACATTAAGTTATAATCTTTATATTTTCTAAATGCCCCTTCTACAAGAAGCTATGGCATTAATTGCTTTTTTATGCAGATAAATTCTCTGTAATAATTTTATCACATGATTAATTGCTCTTTAAGTATATCTATTAAGTTTAAATTTAAACTTAAAAATGTTACTAACTAATATGTTATTGGCGTTTTTAAAAAAATACTTATACAGTCACTCTGTTTAGTACTTACCTTTCAAATAAAAGGCATTTAAAAAATGTTATTCTAAAGCTTAATTAAAAGCCATAAAGTTTCTGTCTTATTTTATCTGGAAAAATTAATCCCTAATCAGTTTTTGGGCTATGATAACAGTTATTACGTCGCACTTTAAAAAAAGCTGATGTATTCTTGAAGAGAGAATATGCCTGTGAGATAAATTTAATGGACTATAAAATATTACATGTACGCTGAACCAACGTGAGAAATGTATTATAAATAAAACTATCATTAAAAAGGTGATGCAATTAGTTTTAAAGGCCATGTTTCAGAAACTATATATATCAGATATTCACAGCCTGATTGATTTCATGTCTGTACTGATGGATAATGATTGGATCAGGATGGAAGTGTAGGCGCTGGGAATTTTTCAGAACTACACTGTTGTTCACCTTGTGTGGAGTGTTTTCACTCCAGCGAATGATGTATTCATCAAGTGTTGCCACTAGAAATACTACTACTACTCTACTACTATTACTACTACTAATACTAATTATAATATACAGGGTGGTCCCGAATTCAAGGTACAAACCTTAAGGGTAGTATAGAACCCAGTAACAATTATTTATTGTATAGGAGTGTATGGGCGCAAGAGTGAAACGGTGAGGCGAAAACAGGGGCAATAAAAGAAAATAGAAATGGAGTTATCGGTTGGTTGCGTTGCCAGTAGAGGACTATAGATTCTAACCGCCGTTCAATATGATGCATCTATGTAGGGGGAAGCGCCCTTCGCAATTTTGCTGACGTCTACGATAGGAGACTGCCGAAAAAGCGGACATGAATTACATGCACGGCAGTGCAAATCGTAACAGCTGAGCTGCATTTCTAATGTATCACGCGCAGTTTCCTGATCGACGAATGATGGATCACAGAATTTTTCAGCAATTACATCGTCAACTTAATGAAACACGTTCGCTCCACGTCACCAGACATGATGCTGGTTGACGAAGAGATGCACGCAGTCCTAGCCTGAAATAAAACATCTTGAAGGTTGTGACTGATAGACCAGAGTCAAGTATAAAAGGTGTTGCTCATCATGTAAGTGTGAGTCATCAGACCATTTGTAGAGTGTTTAACGAGAATCACTTACACCTCTTCTATTTTCAGCGAGTACAAGCATTGAATCCGGTAGACTATCTTCTTCGACTGCCAGTGTGGCCGAGGTAGCCAAGTGGTCTAGGTATCGGATCATGGCAGGCATGTCATGAGTTCGAGCTCAGTACCACTAAAGACCCACCATGTAGGGAAGCGTTGCCCGTTAAATATGTCGGGAGCTCAAATGTCCTCCCGTTAGTGTGGTGTGGTAGTTAAGAGAAGGGTGTGCCAGCTCAGGTTTCGTCCTCGGCACCTGACCATGGTTCAAAATTACGAAATCCTTCGTCAAAAGCCCTAGTGTAGCTGAACAGTGCGACGTTAATATTCACTCACACCGATTGCGAGTGGTTGGTACAATAACGTGTTCTGCCGTTGGATCTCATAACTCTGTGCTGAACAGTTAATGTAAGCATTACTCTTGTCAACGACACTTTCAACAAGCATTTTATGTTTCTTTTCATCTTTTATTTCTTGTGTTTTTTCACCGCACCCCGTCACTTGACCCCATACATTCCTATACAATAAATGTTTGTTACAATGTCCTGTATCCCACCTTAAAGTTTGTATCATGAATTTGGAACCACCTTGTATATAAGTAGTTCAAATGAAAATTTATCATACACACACATGTTCCTTTTTTCCACATACATCTATTTTTTCTCAATACAGTGCTTATGCACTTAGAGAGAAACCCATGAACATTTATCATGAACAGCTTTCTTTTTGAAATCAGTTTCCTTGACAAAACTACTGATGCTTGTTCGAGCACTTGGAATGCCAAACCTGTTTCATGTATAACGATTAAGGCTTTTTGAGCACTTACAGCGGACGCTCTTAAGAAAAAACTGCTCTTGTATGCAAACAAGAGTTTGCACTCCATGCCGGAACGAGCCTTACTATATATAAATGAACATTCACAACAATACATCAAACACAATTAAACTAGTCTAAGCATAATTGAAGTAGACGTTTGTCTACAATGAAATCATATACCCCTTGCTTATCTGAGAAGTTTCACAATAGCCAATATGAGGCTATTAGATTTTACTATGATCGTGCGGAAAGTGAAGAGTAGCAAGGTGTAGAAAAAAAAGTGACAGAAGAAAACTAACTATATATACAGCTTTGAAATCTATATCTATCTAACTCTTAAACTGTTCCAAAATTAAACTCAAGAGAAGTAGTATTTTTAATCGTTCTTCAGGTTATTTATTTGAAAAAAAATTTAGTATCTTTTGAACATTTCTAATTTTCTAAAGAATTATAAATATTTCATTGTGTGACGGTACTTTCAAACTTAATTAGTAAAAGATGTTATGGCATTATATCAAGAAAATAAAACGTCTCTAACAAGACATGTTTCTAGGACAGTGCTTCTCAAACTTTCACTATTTACGACCCAATATTCAATCAAAATTTTCATCGTGCCCCCCTCCACACAATAACAATGTATTGAGTTCAATAATACTATACTTTGACGCTAAAGATTCATCATGGCATTAACCTCTTAAGTGCCACCGACGTAGATAAACGTCTCATTCAACCAAAGTGATAGTTGCCTCGGACGTATTTATACGTCTTTCCGAAGTACAATCTTTTCTGTACACTAGTGTCCATAAAATTATTTCGAAGGCTTTGGAATGCAATAAAAGGACTATGACAGTGTTTGCAAAGGATTCAATTGTTTCAGATGATTTCCTTTTTTTCCCCTTCTTCTTCTCCCCCGCCTAATACATCACAAACGTGCGCCTATGTAGAAAACGGTGGCATTGTGAAGCGAATCAAGTAACTTTTAATTGGAAGTTAAGGAATTAATTATAAACCGTACCAATTACCAAAATAAATACTAATTTTTGGATGTAGTTTTTCATATTGTGACGGGTTCTTACGCGTTTCACTAACCTTCTCATATATTCTTTAAATGTTTTATTTATTTCAACCAATCTCCACCGGGAGCCAAAGCGTGATTTATGCAAATGAGATATTTTATATAAGTTCGGGTTTAGCGAGTTAGAAATAGAGAATGAAATGAAATAAGAAAGTGTTTTTCAAATGTAAACGTAGATGTTGTGAGTAGAGTCCATCGTACCGTTGTGGATAAAATTAGTTCATAAAAGAACTGCGAGAATAGCTGAGAAATAAGTCGCCTGTTAAAGGAATCCTAATTCAAGTCGACCCAATCAAGATCTTAAAGAAGCAACTAGACGAACCTGCCATATCATAAGAAATCAGGTTAGTTATTAATTCCAATTAAGTACAAGTGTGAGTTGTAATTGTACGCGTCGATCTTTCGTAGATTCAGATAGAATTCCGTCGTTCATGATTATTGAACCCTTCTCATTCTCCACTGTGTTTTATTCTTCTTAAAATTGAATAGTATTTGTGTAATCTCTTAATAAAGAAAAATCAATAAATAAGATTGATTTGTTAAAATGAGTAGTGAATTTATTATGCATTCAGCACGTTCGGATTCAAGTAATACCCGAAGGGGAGTTGATAATCTTAGAGGTAGCGAAAGGCTACGACAATATTACAAGTGCATTGGGTCACTGATAACTATTAATATTTTTCATAACTTAATATTGTTAAATTTATCATAAAAGACATTGCGTATATAAGTGTATTATATGAATGTAAATGTGTATTTTATTTTTTATTATGTTAGAATGTATTTTGCTTGTTTACTTTCCATAAATTAATAATTCTCTTAAAGAATCTTTTATTTTCAACTTTTAAATATGCTCGCACCCCCTCTCGTTGAGTTATCATGTCCGCCTAGGGGGTGCGCCCCACAGTTTGAGAAACACTGTGTTAGGACAACAAACTAGTAATAAACTTCATCAGGAAAGAACAACGAGTTCGAGTATCATAGCAAAATATATGATTTGAATTGATTATCCATCATTTCCTTTTAATGCAGTTATAGCTATATCGAGTTTTAATTCTGGGCCAATCAGTGCTCACACAAAATCATAATATAAAAATGACTAAGATTTTATTTTATGAAAAAGTTCATAAAATTCAAATTTAAGAATCACACACACACACATGTAATACTCTTAATATATCAAAACCCACTTACGTTTTAATTAGAAACGCATTAATAGCTTTTCAAGAGAACGTTAAGTATAAATAATAACAAATTAATCACTTAGTAATTTCAATTCGTTATCCTGTGCATTAACTTTGAAACTTGTTTAGAATCTATAGACGTGTAATGAACTCAACTTATTCAACAAAGAAAGTTGTATGAATATTTTCAGATCTATCTGATCAGAGTGCCATACTGAAATATTATTGCATAGGAATGATTAATCACTCTTTCTCTGCTCCACACAAACAGTTGTTTAGCTATTCGAAATTCAATTCTTACTCCGGTTTGGTATCGATTATCAAAAATTTGTTTCAATGATTACCTTATCAACTGCAATTTATCATAAAATTGAATCATTAATTCTAGCATAACATGAGACAATGAACTGAAGGAGAAATATATGAACAAATAAATTCAGTTTTGGAATAATATTTCATTTCTATTCAGATTCGAAACAAACTCGAAATAATTATTCTTAATCATTTAGTTTAAAAGGGATTAAACGATGTAAATATCCGAATTGAGAAAAGAGATATCAAATTTTACTGCATTATACAAAAATAAATTCTATATTTTTCTTTAATTTTTTAATTTTAAAGTATACAAGTTCCTTTTGTGTACAAAAGTTTACTCATCCCGTACTTGCAAATCCCGTATTTTTCTTTAATTTTTTAATTTTAAAGTATACAAGTTCCTTTTGTGTACAAAAGTTTATTTATCTTATAACTAAAGGTAATTATTTTCTGAAATAGTGCATTATTAAGTGAATATATGACTATGTACATTTTAAATTCTTTTACTTTCAAAATTTTTAATTTAGTTAAATAAATGGAAAAAAAATATTATTGTGAGCTTTGAAAATTATTATGTCAGCAACCAATATCTTTTGAAACACGCATTTTGATTTTTTTATTCATTCTTCACTTATTCATGCATTATGTTTTTTTTATTCATTTTCTTGTATAATTGTTCAACAGTTTTGTATAATTGTACAATTGTGAGTGTTGTTTGTATAATTGAATGTTTAATAGACTACTAACATTTAATACCTTTCTAAAGATTAAGGAGGAAAAAATTAAGTTTGCTTTGATTTCACTCTTAATTAAGAATGTAAGTTAAATATATTTGTTTATTAAAATATTATTGCACCATTCCAGGACATAAAAGGAATGTCTACCTTTAAAGTATTATTGTCCCATTCCAGGAATAAAAAATCATGTCTACATTTTTAATATTATTGTTCTATTCTAAAGCAATAAAAAAGTGTCTCTATTTTTAAATATTACTGTACCATTTTAGGGCAAAGAAGACATGTTTACATTTTAAATATCATTGTAAATTCTAGCACAAAAAAGTCATGTCTACATTTTAAATATTATTGTACCATTCTATGACAAAAAAGCATGTCTAATACTAAAGGAAATTAAATTCTCCAAACTCTTATTAAATACTCGTATTATATATATATATATATAAAATATTGTTTGATTAAAGGACACTTGAACGATGATCTATTGATTTTCTTGACATTGATTAAACATATGAAATTCCTTTTAGTTGAAAGTATGCGTTAAACTATTTGTAAAGTATTATTGTAGCATTAACTTCTGTAATGCTTTATGATACCAAATTCAAGGATACCGACTGTTTTTTTTTATTCAAAAATGCCTTTTTAAAAGGATACAATCGAGTTACTGTTACAGTCTTAGGATATTAAGTATATTTTTATCTATTCATTTTATAAAAGGGAAAAACTACTTTATCCTCTAAAAAATCTTTTGTGTTTAAAAACATTCGCTTTCAATTCAGAATATTTATAAGTTATTTCTACTTTTTGATTGTTTGTATTGAAATTCTCTGTATTTTCATTATTGAGAAGTATCGCTTTATTCATCTTAATCTTGGATGAAATATTGTAACAAAATTGTAAATGTTTTTTAGAGCATTTTTGGAAGAAAAGAGTTAAATTACATAATACATAAAAATTTGAAATTGAAATTTTTTTTGAAAAAATCGTTATTGCCATTGAAGTTTAAAACACTAGATTTTTTAATATATCAGCAGCTACGAAAGTATTACACATACCATTACCAAACATTTTTTTTATCTGTAAATTATTCGTTTTATACAATTGAAAGAAACGTTCTTTCCAGCAAATTTTTCAGATATTTGAGTAACAATTTATTAAAACAAAGGTACCATTATCCATTTGATGTAAACTGCAAAATTGAATCGATTGTGCTTAACGGAATTCATAACATATTTAAAAAACTTTATTGCTTACATGTTCATTTTATTTATGCGAGCGAATACATGTAATAACAGCAATAAAAATTATATCTTTGATATTTTTCTCAGGTTAATTGTCAGTGAATCACTCCAGGCTTATGGTAAGAAATATAATTATCAGAGATTTTGTGCACACGTCAGTGCTTTCTATCATGGGTAAAAGCAACAACCTATGTCAGGTTTAATGAGAAAAATATTTAAGGTTATCAAGTTTCGCTTTTGGATAATAGCAACTGCTGTTATCAAAGGATACATCTGTCAGCAAACAAACCATCTGCAAAAGATGGCTCGAGTGACGGCTCCGTATACGGTTGCCAACCACTGGGGTTCCTTTCTGAACTCAGTACAGGGCTGTACGCTTGACTCGGTGTCAATATTATCGTATGAAACCAACGGACGTGGCACTGGTTGCTGTTTTCAGATAAATACTAGTTTCTTATGAAGGAATGAATGTCGTGAACGAGTGAGGTGGCTTTACGAGGAAATCACTTGCCAACCCAAATCGTTAAACATTATAGCAACTTCAAAAAGATTCATAGTTTCGGCTGCCATACTGTTCGAATAACGAATAACCCTTGTGCAGTTTAACGACAAACCAGTTACAACCGTTGTTTTGGTGATTTTGTAACATGCCCGATCAATTCTCGGACCCGGCTAGAGGTGTGGGAGGAAGTGAAGGATGATCTCCATAATAATTTTCAACTATTTAATCAGCACACTAATTATTAACAGACTCAATTCAAGTATTCCAACAAGATGAGATGTTCCAATTAAGAGCAATAGGGGATTTAACTACGAAAGACGCGAATTATGAGAAGACCTATTAAACTGATCCTTCTTTTACGGATCAATCCACTACTCTAATATTTGAAATACTATTTAGCTATGGTGACTAATCGTCACTTAAACAACTATTTAATGCCCGAAACGCACTATCAATCTATATAAATACCTGATCGGTAGCTATCTTTCCTTTTCTTCAGCTTCTCTTTCTTTCAATCTCCATGTAACTCCATCTATCCATCTATTCCTCTATTCATCTATTAATCTCACTAGCTAGAAAACCTATACCATATATAGCTGACCTAATTTGCATATTATGGTTTCTTCTTCTAAAAGGTTTGGTTGTGATTGATAGCCCAAAGATTTCCCAAAAGGATTAGTTGCAGGACGCGTATAGATCCGTCACAATTTTTACAATTTACCTTCACTACGTTATTGCAACAACACAATGCCTTGTTTTATGTCGCCCAATGAATTCTGAATAACCTGAATAAAATCGATATCATTGCCTTGCTGGCAGCCTCACCCGATTTATCTTCACCAAATATGCGTGGGTCCTTATCGGACATGCAGTGCACCAGACATTATATTCACAACCCGTAGGAGACTAAGATCAGCAGAAGACTCAAAGACTTGGATTCAAGAACTGTGCAAGACATATTTCATGCTGCCATCCATGATCTCATTGACAGTACAATTTCCCGCTCACACGAGTGTATAACTGCCTGTGGGGAGGGGATCCCTTAAAATACAGAATAAGCAGTTTTTAATAAGGATATATAATAAGGATATATATATATATATATATATATATATTACTTTAATAATTTTCACATGTTACAACTCAACCATTTCTGTTATTTTAACATGGCTACGTGACAAGATTTTTTTGCTACTGCTTCCTAACCTTATCATGATTATCAGTTTTAGATTAAAAAAAATTACTACAGCGTTTCTCAAACTGTGGGGTGCACCCCCTGGGGGCCGTGGTTACTCTAAGAGGGGGCTCGAGCATATTGAAAAGTAGAAAACGAAAGATTATTTAAAGAATTATTAATCTCCTTATATAAAATAAACAATCAAAATATACATTCTGATATTAGAAATAAATACACATTTACACGGGTACAATACACTTATAAATGTATCATTACTCTGCACACAATGTTTTTTTACAATTAATTAAGCAATACTAAGTTAAGAGCAAGTTTAATAATTACTATTGACGCCATGGGCTTGACATACATAAAGTTATTTCAAAAAATTAACATTTATCATGATAATTTGTACGGTTTGGAATTAATCCCATAACTACTGATTAAAAGACGCGTCATTCGCTGCCCAATGCACCGTTTTCTACGTAGGCATGTGTATGTGATGTATTCAGGGAGGAATGGAAAGAAAAGGAATGAGAAAGAGCAAATCCTCTGAAATATGTAAATCCTTCATAAACATTGTTGAGGTCTTTTTATTGCATTCCAGAGCCTTCGAGATAATTTTATGAATAACTGTGCACACTAAAGATTGTACTTCGAAAAGACACCTATATACGTCCTGGGCAATTAATGCTTTGGCTAAGGGAGACATTTATATACGCTGTTGGCTGAAGAGGTTGAAGTCGTATTGTAGCTCTAGCGTCAAATTATATTATTATTGAATTAAATGGATTGTTATTGTAAAAGGGGCGATGAAAATTATGATTAAATATTGGATCGTAAATATTGCTAATTTGAGAATCACTGAATTACTACAAGAGTTTCAAATCAAAAGGACTGCCGCTCAAGAGTTGTTCTTCTGACTCAGGGGTTGCTTGCCGAAGCAAACAAATAATTTATTATATAGAAATCGTTATTTTTTACAAGCACAACTAGGTAGCGTTCAGAATGACGTCATAAAACTTTAGACATTTTAATTGTTACATAATAAACGTTGTTATTAACACAAAACTGGATGTCACAGTCAGTATTCTTAAATAAAAGATTTGATTGAATAATTAAAAAAAAGCATTTTTTAATCATATTTATAAGTTTTTCTTAAAAATGGTTCAGAGTAGTGTTTGAAAAAATATGTGAAGATATGATTGCTCTTTAATTTTTGTACACCAGTTCCTTAAGTTTTGCTCATCCCATTCCCAATAATACGGTTTGTAACCTTGTACCTTTGTTTTTAAAATTCGGTTATATATGAAATCATATGTTATCTACAAATGGATTTGAGCTAGTGCAGAGAGAAAATGGAAAGCTCTTGAATAAGTTTCAAAAGAAAAATGTGTTTCTGTGAGTTATAATTAACTAGGGATACTCAAGATAGTTAGGTTAATGTTTGGATGCCGTGCGTTGCGAAATTAACTATTTTCAAGCTAAGGAAAAATTCAAATTATTTAGTGAAAGAAAGCAGCAGGAAGCTGATCAATAGGAAAAGTAATCGACAACATTTGTGTTCGTATCTCTGGTATCGTATCTAAGTTTGTTCAAGTTCGTAAATTGGAAGATGGAAAAAATTTAATCAATGCCTTTTCTTGACTAATATAGTAAATCTTTATTCTTTCCAGAATAATTTCAGATTTTTTAAAAAAAAATTTGATTATACATGCGTGTAGTATTTTTAAACATGGATTCATTACGCTATTTATAACACAAAGGATGATCTTGTGATACAATGGAAAAGCAAAATTTTACTTGAGCACGTTAAAGTTTTTAACTACAAGTTACATGAAATACAAACAGAAAAAAAATTATAGATTAGTAAAAAAAAAAGAAAGCAAATTAAAAGGACTCATAAAAATTTACTTACTCAAAATTCAAACTTTCTTCTTTCTTAATATTTATAAAATGCATTAAAAATTTGTTTTAATTATGAGTATTCTTTATATCAACATTGCTTCAAAATAGATATTTTTTCTAAACTTTTTTCCGTGGCATATTATTTTTTTGTCAAAGATGCCATACATCATTCTGTTAAAATTAAGTTTATATGGTGTTGAGATGGTTTTATAAATAAATTTTCTCTTATATAAATCTGATCATTTACATTACATCTCAGTAATAGAAATTGCATATATTTTATATATCTTTTAATTTAAGCTCATAGAGGCATTACATTTTTACATTAAATGCATAATTATGGAAAAAATGCGTATGTTACAAACTTAACCGAAATTAAGCAATTGAATAATTTTTGTTACTCGCTCGTTTTATACGATAGGAGACTTCAAAATAAGCATTAGTTAAACAATGAAAGCACGTACATTTTAGCATGTAGCACATATAATTAGTGAGAATGTCCAACTGGTTCTGAAATATTTAATTTTTATGATACATTCAATATTTTCTTAAGAAATAATACAAAATATTTATATTTATGATATCAGGCCAACAGCATTTTTCTTGATTAAAATGTTGGCCAACTTGTTGCGTTACTATACATTTGTTTTAAGAATTATTATTATTTAGAGATTTCACACACACACACACACACACACACACACACACACACACACACACACACACACACACACACACACACACACACACACACACACACACACACACACACACACACACACCACACACACACACACACACACACCACACACACACCACACCACCACACACCACCACACCCACCCCCCCCCCCCCCCCCCCCCCCCCCCCCCCCCCCCCCCCCCCCCCCCCCCCCCCCCCCCCCCCCCCCCCCCCCCCCCCACACACCACCACACACACACACACACACACACACACACACACACACACACACACACACACACACACACACACACACACACACACACACACACACACACACACACAGAGTTTACGAACAATGATATAAGTTAAATATCAGCAAATCATGTCAAATATAAACGTGCCTCTAACTTTAATTTGTGTTTAAAATTCTTTATCACTTTGATGAAAAAAACAACATATTTTTTAATTACATTCTATGTATGGGAGACAAAAACTTACAAATACCAATCAAAAATTTTTTCTCGTTTTTTTTCGAGATTTATTTCACAGTTTTCAATTTATTTATAATGGTCATTATGTAGAATAATTACACAAATTATATATAATATCAGAACTACATAAAAAGTACTTTTAAGTAACTAATTTTATAAACATGCATTGAGTACTGTAAATTTTCAAAGCTGAAAGAGGAAATTAACTATACATATAAGAAAGTAAAGCAGAAGGAAAATATATTTTTTCCATGATATTTAAATTTAATTTTATTTTTTGCTATTAATCTATACGTATGATTACATAAATTTGAAAATAGCACCCCAGAGAATAACTCTTCGTAGTTAATTTAAGTTTTTCTTTGTTGAATATAAGTTGTTAAATTGTTTTGTTAAAATAAATTGTTTCGTTAAATATCTCTTAAAAAACTTGTTTTTTAATCAATTGGCTTTAAAATATCGGAGCAATTTTAAAATATCATTTTAATGATAAGTAACTTTTATTTCAAGTCATTTTTTGTATCATTTTATGCACAGTTAATTATATATGAAGTAAAATTTAAAGTAAGGTTATTGTCACAATACTCACGTTCTATAACTGCTTTAATTATCGAGCAGCTATTGTTCGTAGCTAATTTAATGTTTATAGAAATTAAAGATGGTTTTCTGAAACTGATGTAAAATCCTTGTGAAATCCGTTATAACATTTTGTTTGTCTGAAAATTTGAAACTTCTCATAATTAAATTTATTTTTTCCAGAAAAAAGTCGGTATGTCAAACAGTAGTGTAGAAGCTTTTCAAAAAAGATAAATAAGAACAAGTGTTTCTTGAAGAAATCTAAATATTTAAACACATTTTAAAATAAACACAAAACATACAAATGACAGTAATTTCAGACTTTAAATTTATTTAAATTGCATTTGTAACGGAAAAGCCATTCTCTTTGTAAAAATTTGATTACCGGATGCATGTCCTTTGTTTAAAGTGTTACTTCCAAGAATTACAAATTCACTTGTTATTCCTTTCTGTTCATTACTCATGTGCAAACAAATACATTCTACTTCTTCACATTCTTTGAATTACTTTTCTTTGTGTTTCATTCTTTTTTTCCTTTCTTTTTCTTGAGTCTTAATAGATTTTCCTTCGGAACTTTTGAATCCGCTATCACTCATCCATTTTATTCAAGATGGCGTTATCAAATATTTTGCAAATGGAAGCTTTCAGGTGGATAAATAGATTACATCGTAAGTTTTACAGTCCTTTGCGTTCATTCATTGTTTTTAAAATCTTTCTACCACTTTCACATGTGCTTAAGAGGAGCTGGAATTCGTCCGTCAGAACGAATTATTTTGGTATGCGAATGATTGTAAAAGAAATGCTTCTGTGTGAAGAAAGTTAAAGAAGTTTTTGTTTCCATTGTTTGAATATTTTCCTGTTTCGATTAGAGAACAAAGCTATATTTTATTCTATTTTAAATTATAGCTTTTATAATTCTTTGCTAATTGAGTATAGGCAGAATTCAATTTTAATACGATTAAATATTCAAAGTATTTTAAATAATCATTTTGTTTTCTGAATCGATTATTTTTGAGTTTTTTTATTAACATTCTAATTTTTATTGTATGTTTCAACATGAATTTAATTTACTACAGTTTTTAAGCAATCTCTTAAACATCCAAAGCAAAATTAAATTGAAGTTAGATAAATATCTGGTTATTTTCAAGCAAAGTGAAAGGAAAATATGAAATTCTATTTTACGATTTTAAACTATGTTGTATATGCTGGCAGTTTTCTTGCTTTCTTGCTTACAATTTTACAATGCTTAAAATAATAGTATACTTTTCACTTGATCTCGGGTACACTTTATTTATCTGCTTTAAAAATTTTTAATGGACCTATCCACATGCTCTTTTTTTAACATAAGCCTCTTGGGAACTCTTTGGTCTATCAATTCGAGTTTACTCACAACCAACCCTCTGAAGAAGCAAACGTGATTATTCAGATTGCGTGGGATATATATAGTCTAGGTTTTCAAGCTAGAGATAGAGAATGCGATGAGAAGGTTAGATTGCTTCCAATCAGGTATTATCCTATTTAATAGCGAGTTTCAGAGATTAGATAATTGAAAAGAATTTAAGTGACAATTGGTCATATATTTAAATTATAGCTCAGAAATATAGGGCATTGAGTTTGATCCTGATATAAGTGGGTCGATATATATATATATATATATATATTTAAAGTCTTCTCATAATTCGCGCATTTCGTTATTTATTATTATATTGCTCAGATTGGGAACATCTCTTCTAGTTTAAATTATTAAAATTGTGTTGGTAATATATATATTCAATAAATAGTTTGAAAAGTGATATGGCGAGTAAGCCTCTCCTTCCCACATCTCTAGGCGTGACTGAGAGAAGATTTTAGCCCTTATAAAGTCTTTTGTAAGATATTGACAAGAAAAATATATACTATTTCTTTAAAGGGATTAAAATTCATTTATATTCTTTTGGAGTTTTAAAATCAATAGCAAATGATTTTCTTATTATAATACCATGGCAGTATATTTGCTTACTTATTAAAATATGAAGCATGTAAAATTTTATGCTCAGCAATTTAAATCTAATGAAGTCATATATATCTTTTAAATTCTATTGTTTGGTTATCTTGCAATTTCAATTCTTTTCAGTTTTGATCATATTTATTCATCTCTCTCTCTTGTAGAGAAATTTTGATTATATATATATATATATATACGCATATATATATATATATATGTACGCATTTCTAAATGATCACAAATGTAATTTTCTTAAAAATGCAAAAATAAAAAGTAATCATACAATTTATGTTCATGAGTTGACTAAATGAAAGTTGTGTTTTACAATATCTGACGGATCCTCTTTTTCAAAATATTAGTACAAACGGTTCGTCTTAATATGTTATGGTGGTTAACTATTTCACAATGATTTGTATTTCCAGATATTACAATGTAAAGAGTAAATTATTTTCTTAGTTAAGCTAGTTAAAATAATGTGTTTAATATTTACATTAAATTAATCCTTCCGAAATTGTATAACATACCTTCAAAACGAAATCAAAATATTTATTTAAACTGTACCGACAAACAAAAGTTTTATTTGCAAAATAAATCAAACTTTAGTTTAATAATGAAGACATTCATGTATCGACAATTTGTGTGGGGAATTTAATATTTTATAAATAAAAAAGACACATACACAGCTTTCTTAAAATTTTTTCGAAATCTAACCATTTCCTTTCATACCTTTGAGAACTGAAATTGTTTAAAATTAGGAATATACACATAATTTTATATTTCTTTAATGTTACAAATCCACAAGTAAATATTATTACAAGTACAGATACAAGTATATTCATACAAGTATAAATTTTTCTTTTGTATAAAAGGATCATTGGATGCAGAAAGGTTTACAGCTGTTGTTACGATAACATTTTAATTTATTGCTATTTCGATAAAAATAAAAATGCTTATTTAGAACAAGAATTGTATCAAATACATTAATCTTTTGTTTCAATGAATTCCTCAAATAACATCTAGTTCATTTAGATAATAATTTATACAACTGTTAATAAAGTGTAGTTAAATCAAGAAAATTTAAAATACTCTATACATGTGACGATAAGGCTTGAAAGTGAGTTCCAAAGACTGATTTAATTTCTTAACGGCTAGTTTTAAA
>BMAO01004743.1:0-21731 GCA_019973975.1 Trichonephila clavata
TAATTTGCACTAATTTCATTTCTGCTTGTTAGTACAAATCTTGATTTTTAATGTTTCCACTCATAATTTGTTTTAAATTTTGCATATAGCTCTGAATTTTTTAAATATTTTATGGATAAAATTAATTTATGAATTTCATACATTTTGCACTTTCTGCCAAAGACCATTGGTTTCACATTGTAGCCTTTGTCCTTATGTTCTAAATACTCATACAGGTATAGCATATCACTACATGTGTTATGCTAAATTTTGTAGATAGTCATTTCGAAAACTATATAATTATGAACAACCTTTGTAAAAATTTTACTCTAATGAGAAACTTTCAAAATTCCTTTCAGAACCAGCTATCTATAAATTCTGCAGTAAATAATTTAGATGACTCGCATATCCTAACATGTAATTTATTGAAACAACACTGTTTGAAAGGCATTTTCACTCACATTTTGTAACTCAAAGACAAGATTTGATAAAAAAATTAAAAAGTTGTTTATTTATGTACTTTTACACACTTTCCTATATTACAATGATAATTCAATATATATTACACTAAAACATAATCTGTTCTGCACAAATAAGGATGGAGTTGACTATAATATGGATTAGATAGTGTTTATAAAAAAAAATTTCAAAATTTCACTTATATTCTTGTTTATTTTTATGTATATATGTATGTGTACAATTTCCAGAATAAATATTTCAACAATATGATTTTGGTTTGTTTTATTTTTCTTGTTAACAGTGAATAATTGAAAATAAAATGCTGTATAAAGTAGAAAAATGGCTAGATTATGATTCTGCTGCTCCTTAGGATGTTATTTTTTCTTTTAAATGGGTGCAGAAAACTTCTCTAAAAACTCTTTCCAGTTGGTTAAAAACTTGTTTATTTAAATGTTTTTTAATGCAAAAATCTACTGTTTTAGTTGTTTTTACATTCTTCTAAGGACTGAAATTTTTAAGTATTTTAATTTTAAAAAAACCATTAACTTAAAAACTATAATATTTGTTTTCTTTGGTGATAGGAGAGTGTAAAATCAGTTGATTTAACAAAAAACGATCTTAATTTTAATATAGCAATGCATTTTCTTTATTTCCATGTGGATAGATGTTTCTATTTAAACAAAACAATTGATATAAAGAGTACTTACACACCTGGGCCTAATGAGTGTTAGTTTAGTCAAAAGGTTTTTTTCTTCAGGTTACATAATATGTAAAAAAGCTATTTCTTTCTGGCATTGTTTGAAATTTTTACTTAGAAAAATCTGTTATTTATCATAATGTTTCCTAGATATTTCTAATAACTTATTATTGAAGGGCTGAATTTTTTTAAATAAAAGTTAATTTTCTGCTTGTATATGATTTTAAGGAAACAATATAATGCTTCTAGAGAAACATAAATATAAATAATGAATCAAATTGCTTCTGGAACTAGTTCAAAATGCATACACATTTGTTTAACTATTACATCGAATTCATTTTGCAGTTTTCAAAGATTTATATTTGCGGTAAAGTTCGAAGACATGCAGTTTGTGATCAAATAATAGTTGCATTTTTTTTCTCGAAAAGTAATATTTTTGTTGATACTTGCGTATTGTCGCCACCGTTTTGGCGACATTATATAAAACGAAGTACATGGTTGCTAATTCAGCGCGTAGGACACATGCGAAATCGTTACTGCCAATTTGCGAGTTATCTTTAACTTAGGCACTTTCGCGATAATATGCGAGTACCTTTTTGTTACACACAATAAACGTAAAATGAATTTTGATTTCGAAGTGTAAAAATTTCATGAAATGAAAATAAAATAATACGTAAGATGTAGAAAGTGAAAATTTACAACTCAGGTATCACATTTTTAAATCCCTTAAGATTTGGGTTAATAAATATTTTTCTGTTCAAAATTCATATTAGATCAACAGTACCGAAAATAAATGCTATTCATACTCATTTTATTGTTTTAACTCATATTTGATACATTAACAGATTCAAATATGAGTGCATTATATACTCATATCGATCTTTCATTCTCAAAAATTTGATCCCGTAACAGGTTCAAAAATGAGAATGTACTTGTGTCTCGATATGAGAATATGCGATTCTCAGATTTGAGTAAGCGTGCATCGGAGCTATTTTGAGAATGTGAAGTACTCAAAAGTGAGCTGTTTGCTCTCAGTTTTGAAGATCGTTTCTCGCAGTGTATATTCTTTAAATACATGAATTTTAACTTTTATTAAATATTTATACTGTTATATGTACAGTATATGTACCAGTTTCAAGTGTTACCTTATTTGAAATAGAAGATCCAGTTACATGAGCTGTTAGTAATGCAAAGGGATTTGAAGTGTCTCAAGTCTTTCAAGCAGTCCCGCTATTAATTAATGGCATTTAATTGAAGAAGGAACTGTGACAAAACCTATTTTTGAGATGTTGCTTATAAACGTATATTGATGCGTAAGAACTGCAGTGAGCCACTTAGATGTGTACGATACTCTTCCATACGAGGGAGAGTCCCCCTCAGGGGGCTCACCTTCTTTAGGTGAGTACGGGTGTCACAATCCCGAGGTGCCCTAGTGATCTTTTCCTTTTCCCACGGGGTTTACTGTCTTTGGTAAACATGGGCTTCACGAACCCGGGGTACCCTAGTGATCCTTCTCTATTTTCGACCCTCTTTCTTGTCATTCAATTCATTCTTTCTTTCTCTTCCCGTCTAGACCACAGATATTAAAACAAATGTTTGGCGCAGTATAGCCGAAATCGGCTCTTGCGCCAATAAACCCCAAAATCACTCACTCACTCACTCACTCGAGGGAGAGACAATATTAACGTCACCCTGTTCAGTTACACGAGGGCTTTTTGGTGACAGACCTCGTAATTTTGAACCACGGTTAAGTGACGAGGATGACACCTGAGCTGGCACACCCATCTCCTAACTACCACACCAACGGGAGGACGTTTGAGCTCTCGACATATTTAACGTGCATCGCTCCCCTACACGGCGGGTCGTCAGAAGACTGAGCTCAAATTTATGACACGCCACCCACGAGTCTGATATCTTGACCACTTGGCTACCACGGCCACTCTTCCATACGATAAATGAGAGCTGTATATATATATTTTTTATTTATAGCACTTATAATTCCGCAAAAAATTCTACGTACATATTTCACAAACAAAATATAAATTTTCTAAGAATTAAATCCTTAGAGATTTTTGATGAGAAAAACATTTTAAAATTTTATTCAGACACAAATTAAATCCCCAGATTAGTTATCTCAATCCCGGGATTTCGGCATTGGAAAAAACTCCGGGATCCCGAGGCTGCAAACCCTATTATCGAAGCAATATTCGTAAAAGGAGAATGTTTTGAAAATATGTCATTTTTTTTCTTTATTTTTTGCCAAAGAATTGTATGCAGTTTTTTTTTATCGTAATAATACTTTTAAAGCAATTTTGTATGTGTATATTCTAACTCAAGTAATATTAAATATCACAAAAATTATTCATTTATACGTTTTTGAAAAATAACGGCTCCGGTCGTAGTCAGTCGAATTAGGCGAAGATATCTTTTAATAATTTCTTGGAAGTGTTGCAAAATTAATCTTATAAAATAAATAAAAAAATAAAAATAGGAAAAAAGTGTGGATAAAGCATATTTTTGTGTTATTGCGTAGTTAAAAATAAAAAGAAAACTTTTATTTGATAATAAGAAAAATGTTTTATGAAGTTTTTATCATAGTTTTACAGGACCTTTAATAAAATTTGCTTCTAAAAAGTTGTGACGGATCTATACGCGTCCTCACACTAATCCTCTTGGGTATTCGTTGGGGCTAGCAAAATTCATCAATCTTCCCCTAAGAAGAAAACGTGATATGCAAATTAAGTTTATTATATATAGTTCTAGTTCGCGAGTTAAAGGGGGTTAGTGAGTTAGAAAGTCAAGAAGGATAGATAATAAAAAGTTAGAAGATTAGAGGGTTAGTAACTAAAGGTGAAAAGAGACATACAAGGTGAAGATTACCGTAAGGGGTCAGAAAGGCCTTGAAAAAATTAAAGTAAGGAAGTTGTAATTGATAAATTAAATTGATTAGAAGACTGCCTATAAGCTCAAGTATCAGGCTTCTCAGATGATTTTAGAAAAAAAAAGTAAGGAAAAAAAAGAGATGAGAAATATGAAAATTTGACTTTGAAATCTTAGTCTGCTCCCTTTCCCCATAAATTAAAAAAATCTCTGAATGTGTTCAAAATTATCTTTATTGCTGAGGCATTTCTACAAAAATAAATATACTATAAATGGCATTGCTAGCAATAAATAAATTTGTTATCAAAACTTCTTGAAGTGAACAACTCTTTTGAAAATACTCAATAGTATTTAAAGCTTGTTAATGTTTTTATGCTATTTGAAGCACATTTACGACATAATAGCTGTAACTTGCCAGCATAGTTGATTGATATACGCATTTACTCCAATTACCTTAGAGTCGAAAATTATCGACGACGGCTATACCTAATCAGTCGAACTATTAGATTGCCTCTAAATTAGATTAAATGACCGAATCGACGAAATCAAGTTACCAAATTAACCACAATATTTCTCTAAAAAAACAGATCCAGACATGAGCTGCAGAAAAAAATGAAAGCCACCCTTGACTGACATCAAAACATTTCTTTAATTCTATACTCTATATCATAAAACATGCGATTTTTTTTCTCGGCACAAAGAAAAAACAAGGTGCGGTCTGCAAAAATAGTCGACGTCGATAATTTCCCTGCTGCTCCTCCGACCAATCCATCAGGTGAGCAACGATCTTCGAAAAGAAAATGAAGGATTGAATGGGAACGACGAAGGACGTGATGATATTTTACTGCTGCGACCTATGCCAGCAACAGGAAAATTACTCTTACTAAATGGATCGCCAGTTGAGACGTTATCACAGCAAATTGCTGCCCACGCTTGGGACTTTGTCTTCTTAAATCGCCTTAAACGATTAAGGCTTTCCGGCTTCCATATTGAGTGAGAGGAGTTGTAATTGGTTGGACGTGCCTCAGGATGCGTACTGTCTGCAAACGCAAAGAGGATTTCGAATTCAGATCTTTTACTTTTTCATTTTCTGGGCGTTGTGTTTGTAATTGGGCGTCGAGGCGTGTGTGTTAACGCTGAAAACTGCACTTTGGGCATGAGTTTTATCGCCTAGTCGGTGCCGAAAAATGGAGATGGCGCGATATAGCATTGCCTGCACGCATACCTGATGTCGAATTTTTCCAAGGGTCGGGTCGGGTGTCGCTGATAAGTTTGAAGGTTTTGGTTGATGTCGATTGAAGAGAGACACTCCGAAGATCGATCGGTAGCTCTCTAATTTTTCTCTCCAAATAGACGAGGATGTTTTTGTTGTCAGAAATATGACGGAAAAGTCAATAGAAAACTTTTTGTTGAGTATTAAAAGTAAAAAATAATTAATTTTAAGTAATTTTCATCCATCAAATATTTCTTTTATAAAAAGGATAACAAGAACGGATAGCCTCAATTTCTTCGAAATAACTTAGTGTGGATGTAAATTTATCAACACTTTAAATCACGCAAATGTTGCATCCTTGTTTTTTTAAAGTTTAAATTAAGTTATCGGTATTACTGAATGTATTAGCGAGTATATATAGAATTTACAGCGACTTATATATACTATAGATACATACTTGCTTATATATACCTGTATGTATATGAAAAATAAGCATAAGATAGAAATTCAAAGATGATATTTATTTATTTTAAATTGTTTAATAAAATTGCTCACTTGTTACCATAATGGAATTTTTAATATATTGGAATTAACCTAACAAAAATTTAATTTGTGAAAGATTGACAAACATCTCTTTATATTCTGTATGTGTATAATACATGTATTATAAATTCAATATATATCTATATATAAATAATCAAAATTTCTCGAAATTTAAACATGATCAAACCAAAAGAAATTGAAATCGTAAGATAACCAGACAATAGATTTTAAATGGAAGTAAGAAAAATTAAAATAATAAAGTTAAATATAAAAAAAATATAAAAGCATGGATGCTACAGTGTTATAAACATTGCTGAATTAGGACAGCTTAAATATAAAATAATTTATATAAAAGTGGGGTTGAACATGTTTTGTAGCCAGTCAACCTTCCCCCTTTCTGTTAATAATGCAGAGCAAAAACCTATTGAAAATAATGGATAGAAAATCTAAATCCATTATGAGAAAAAGGTAACTTACCTAAGAATTGCATTCAAAAATGCAGAGCCCGTGCTAAATCTGAGTACAATAAACAAGTTATTGCCAGATTCTGGACCCAAATACAAATTCAAAGCACAGCAATGGCTGAAAAGTAGCACTTAGCAAAAGTATGAAAAGAATAGAAATAATAAATAAAGAATTGTAAACATACTACCATTATCTTAGGGACACTAAGATTATATGATTTAAAATATATATACGAGGGCTGTTCAAAAAGTATCGAGACTGAATTTATTATGCAAAAACATACATACATAAACAGGTTTTGAGTCAATCTCCTTCGAAATATGCTCCATTGGCAGTAACACACTTGGCCAACGATGTTTCCAGTCCTCGAAACATTTCTGGAACTCAGACTTTGGGATGGCCTGAAGCTGCTGTGTCGAATTCTGTTTTATGGTTTCAATGTCCTGAAACCGTGTCCTTTTAAGGTGTTCTTGATCGTGGGAAAGAGGAAAAAATCAGGAGATGTTGCCAGTCGTTGGAATTGCTTATCCTCAGTGAGGAGACGCGGCACAAACTTTGCAGACACTCGGCGCATGTTCAAGTCCTTTCTCAAAATTTCATCAGATGATCCTACGGAAATGTGACACTCCTGTGCAATTTCTCGGACTGTTAAACGACTATCAGAGTGCACCACAGCCTTCACTTGTGCAATCTTGTCCTCAATGCGAGAGGTGGATGGGCGTCCAGAACGGGGATCACTGTTCACCGATTGACGACCCTCCTTGAATCGTCGGAACCACTCGAAAACCCGAGCACAACTCATCTCCAAATGCTGTTTTCATCATCTCGTAGGTTTCGGTACCCGTTTTACCGAGCTTAAAGCAAAACTTGATACAGATTCGCTGATCAGTGTTTTTACACTTTTTCTTTTTTCGACGAACGCACGCAAACACTCCACGTGAAAGAAGTCAGTGTGACTGAACGGCGCGCTGTACAGACCTGCCGAATTTGTGAGACAAGGTGAAATATGCACGCGCATGATGCACACAGTCCCTCCGCTAGGGGTTTTCTGGAATAAATAGAATAAATTCAGTATCGATACTTTCTGAACAGCCTTCGTATATCTTCTAGCTTTGTTAGTTGATAGTTTAGTCTTGTTATTTTTTCAATTTATTGTACTATATATATGTGTGTGTGTGTTTGAATCAATATATGTATGTTGCTTAGTAAAACATTTTTTTTCATATCGTTTGGAGCTAATGAGTGAATGTTTTATTAGCATCCCAATATAAAGCAACACGAGGACTATTGGCAACGGACCTCTTAATTTTGAACCAATGTCAAGTTAGATGGTTGATACCTGAGCTGGCACCTCTCTCCAAATTTCCACAACAGCCAGCGAGAAGACGTTTGAACTTCGACAGATTTAACGTGTATCAACCCCTCTACACGGTAAGTCTTCCGGAACATTAGGGCCCAAAGTCACGACCCTCCAGTCACGAGTCTGTGACCATGACCACTAGGCGACCATGGCCACTTGCATTGCTTCGGTGAATACATTCTTACTTGTAGACAGTGGCGTGCACAGAAATTTTTCAAGGGGGGGGAAGGTCCAGGGTCGAAAGTCCACCCTTCTCGTATCATGCTCTAAAAGGTCGCACAACTTATTCTTTTGATTTTGTCGATTTTCGGGAACAAATAACACCAAAAAAATTATTATTGAATAAATAATTAGCATTAATTAATATAATTAGTTAAGTATTAATTACAAATAATTAATTAAATTTTACGTACTATATACATAGAGGATTAATTATAATCAATCGAAAATAAATCAATTGTTTTAAAGGGGGAGGGGTCCGGATCCAGGGACCGCTCTTTGTGTGTATTTATGAATCTGCTTGTAGGTATTTATCAATCTAAAGCTTCTGGAGTTAGATAAAATTCTTTTCATTCTTCTCCTTTTCCTGGACAGATTCCCTATAAGAATATCTTTAAGAAATGAGAATAGTAGGTGTTGAAGGATTAAGATGGATATGTTTTATTATTTTGATATGTTGGCTGAATATATTCTAGATTCAATTACAAAAAAAATTCTGTCATGCTCTTCCTCAGTCCATGAATTATCTTTGATATTAAGAACAGTTGTTCTCTAAATGATTCAAATGCAACGTTTTTAGCAAAATACCTCTTTTTTAGTTTCATTCTATAAACACTTTTAATAAGTAATTTTTTTATAATATTGACCATTTTAAAAAATATGGTATTAACATTTATGCTTGTAGATTTTAAATTTATCCATTTTTTCTTGAGGTAAAATAAATAATATTTTTTAAAAAATCATCCCTACCATAACAACGTTATTAGTTTGGAATACAAACATACATTGACATTACTGATACATTGCATATAACATACGACAAATATTTGAATAATTGAACAAACCACATTCCTTTTTCAGCCACTTATTCCTTTGCCACAACATTCCTCTCTCTTTGTGGTTTCTTCATATAACTTAAGAATCATCAAAGAATCTGTTCATTTTTAAATGTCCGGATAGAAACCATTCAAATATTGTGTTGATATTTATATATCGAACTATTAAAAGGTGTCTTCGCTTGACGTCACCGAAAAGTGTCAGAAATGGGAATCGTTTTTCTCGCAGAAAATTTTTCTAAGTTAGAGTACTTATAATTTATATATCCCCCCATACACATTTCTTATTCCCAAGAATGAGAAAATTAAAAAAAATATCGAATATTTCGAATCGAATTAATTTACTTTTATTCTAATACAAGCATCAAATTCCCGAGGGTCATTATTTTTTCATTAAAAGCTAAAATACTTAAGAAAAAATACATTAAAAAACATCATCATATTACTTATACTTTTCCCGTTCATTTTCTTTTTAATGATGTTCCCACAGCATTAATTGAAATGGAAATGTACAAAAATTGTCCCCAAATATAAACGTTCAGATTCGAAAACCATCAAAATGACTTCCTTCTAAAGTTCTTTCTCTTATAGTCATTGAATCAGAAGAAAGCAGAACTCATCTATTTGGGCGACGCACGCTATTTTTCATTAATTTCCAAAATGTTGATATAATTGTTGGATGTCCAAAGTAATTGAAGGTCCCCGAACTTTTATGAATATTCCCGAGGCTTCACTACAGTAATCAGGACCATGAAGTATTATTTAACCTGGTTACATCACGTTGCCAAAGGGAACAACATCCCGTCTTCCTCTCTGAGATATAAACCGAGTATTAAAAAGCAGCCTGCCAGATTCCTCGAAGTGCCTATGGACTCATACATTTGCCGGAGGGGGGCGCTATTAACAAAAAATTAAACACCCGAACCAGTTTAGATCCACGCGACCGTCTCGCGAATAGGGTTTGTGTCCAGGGTTGCGTCAATCCTCGGCGTATCAGGGAATCTTGCTTTAAAGACTTCTTAATGATGAAGCCTCATCTCTAAAAGTTGCGAAAGAAAAGGATCTTTAATGAGACTTGAGGTTCTATTTATTCATTTTTTATTGGGGTGTTCTTTTCAGGAAGGGGAGGGGTCACATGGTTAGGATGCATGGTGCTTGACAATGAGTTTCCTTCTTAAAGCCGGACTACGTAATGGATCGGGCACTTGCCCAAAAGCGTACTTAAAAACTTCTTTGAGTGGAAGCATGATACTTAGGGACGGGTCTTGTTATGGAATTCTTTCTTTCTTCTTCTTATGTGGTGAGGTAATCGTTGCCTTTGTTTTATTTATGGCTACTGCGGTCTTGGGAAAGAAGAATGAAGGTTAAAACTAAACGAGCAGTTTTGACGAGCACACTTCGGGAATAAAATTTGGCGATATCAATTTAAAAACATCAAATTATTTAATTTTAAAAAATTGTATATTGCTTTTTTTGGAATGGTACAGGTGAATAAAATCAGTAACTTTATTCCGTAATATAACATCAATTTTCTAAGCGTTATCTTAACATCAGTGCAATACATATTAATGTATAGAAAATATAAAAAGTCTGAATTTACAAGTCATGAACTTAGAAACAACCATCGCGAAATACATTTGCCTAAAGGAGAGATTATTTAATTTTGATATGAGAACACAACCAAAAAGAATATAATTTGCCCCAAAATTTATGTTAATTCCAGTTGTATGCGACGATGGAAATTGCCATGAACATAGAAATTTTCTACCATTGTGTCGTAATGTAGAATTTTTTAAGGAAAAAAAAAAAAAGAAATCTTAAAAGCAGAGCAAATTAGACTATTTTCAAGGTTTTTCTTGATTTTTTTAAAACTTAAAAGTATAATTATCATTGGATTAATATTATATAAATTTGGATTAAAACTAAGAAAATTTTATTAATAGAACTTCGATAGTTAAAACTTTTATTGATCTTTTGGACATGAGTATTGAAATCACATTTTTAAAACACGCTTTATAGAAGCCTTCATATTATTTTTCTGGCTAATTTAATTTTGCTTAGTGAAATATCTGGTGCGCACATCAGCTGCATGATCATGGTCATGAACTTAGAGCCAGTGGGGTCTTTGTCAAGTCACGAATTCAAGTCTTGGTTATATTGAGGACTAAGAATGAAGATTTCTGATTCAAGTTAAATGTGCTGAGGTTCAAAGTCTTCACTTTCACGAGATGTAGGTTTGGAAAATGGGGGGACACCTCAGGTGTCGTCCTCGACACTTGATCCTGATTTAAAAATATAAGATTCGCCATGCTTCCGAGTATGAAGCTATTATTGATAAAAGGTAATTTGTGTTATATAAGTATGCATTATTTTAATATTTATTACCATGTAACTTTATTATTACAATCCTAATTACTGCAGTAATACAAGATTGAAATAGGAGCTAATCTCTTACTTAAATATACTAAAAAGAGAATTACATGATTCATGACATAGGCATTTTAAACTTATGAAATTAAAGAATTTTTGTCTCTTTTGAATATTTCCTCGTCCACCGTTGACACGAATAGGCTGCGCATGTAACACTGTTAAATTTTTTCTACTCTTTTAACGTATAGACCAAATCACATTATTTTTAATCAATTTTACGTTCAATATGCAATTATTTTTTTCATTTAGTTCACAAAAGCAACATAGGCAACCATTTTATCTTCTTTTAGTACCTAGATAACATTACCATTTGTAATAAATTTCAAAAGTTGTGGCATCGTGACAGGGTAGCGATTACAGTCGGTTAAAAATTATTTTATTTCTAGTATACGTAAATATTATCTAAATATAACATCACAAGCAGTCTCAATCATTCCCTTTCTTGCTGGGATGTAGAAAAATTAATCAAGTTTAAGAGTCAGTCTGGGCCTGCCAAGTCGTTGCGCCGCTTAATTTATCCGCTTCCATTCGTCGGTCGATTAGCTCCAGAAGCTCAAAACATCAGACTAATGCTCTTAAGGGTGTTCGCCCCGCAATTCGCCAGGAGGAATGCCAATAAATTTCTTTTTCCATCGAGACCAGAAAAGCAAGAGAAGAGTTTTTCTGTCCTAAGGGTGCTGGCCCCTACAATTTTTTTTAGTCCAGTATGATCAGGAAACAGGAACAGCGAGTTTCCTCTTTTTTCTTCCGAATCTACCCTTTTAAACTCCGGGGGCGGGTCACCTACATGCCCTCGCCACCTCTTATTGGTGAGCCACAAAGTTTGCACGTAGCTCCCTGGACTTCATTTGCACACCACTGGTGCGAACTGAACAATACCCGGTTCTTACCGATCTCTCCCGCAACAAAGGTTTGTCCAACATCTGGGCCATTATTCGTACGGGCAAAACTTTTCCACCGAAGGCTACTTCTGCGACACTCATTGGCGTCAGAACTACCAACTCAGATTGGCTCCATCAAGGGGGAACACAAAAGGACTATGTCTCGTCTATTGTGCGTTCGGACACACAGGTTCCGTAAGTAATGAAACAAATAAAAGGGTAATGACTTCAAAGCCATTCTCACAAACAATTCGCATGTGTTTTGTCTCCGGCGTAAAGGGGGAGCCACTTATGCCTAAACAGACACACAACGTCCCAAGTGTCCAACTAACCCTCCATATGTAGATCTTGACATGTATAGAGGGGTGTGAGTTTTGTTAAGGAGTCGACGTTACAAAATCTAAAAGAGTGACTTTTAAATTCAGAAAAATACACATTAAGAAAAGATTATGCAATTACGTAAAAAATAGAGCTAAAAAAGAAACATTAAATAAAGGAAAAAAGCATACTGTGGGATTTAAATGAGACCAAACAGTTACGTATTTCTAATCTGAAAAGAGAGTGTTTTTCATAAAATTATTACCAATCATTGACAATTCTTATATATCTTTAAGATTATTTCCAAATAAACTATATTGTTTAATTGGTTTCCCTTTCTCTCTCATGCATATGTATAGAGGAAATAGGAAAAATTTTGAAAAATGATATAGCTTACTGAAGCGAATATATTGTATAATGTGCATGCTTTCCTTCCCAATGAAAAAATTTTCCAAGTTTGAATTTTGTTTTTGAATATTAAATGGCGACTGATTTAAATTCAAGAAAATATTCCAAATGAATCTGTCTTGATCTTATTGTATTTCTTCTTCTTTAAAAGCACAACAGCCCCTTACATGCCTTGGCTGCCTCATCCTCGGACTCCTTCCAGCTTCCTCTATTTGCAGTGACTCCTCTCCAATTTTTAATTTCCAAAGTATTTAAGACTTTCTCAATGTCATCCTACCATCTAGTTGGTGGTCTTCCTTTAGCTCGGGTTCCCTCAGGTTTTTAAATTTTAAGATCCTAATGGGTTTATCTTCCGAGCTTCACCACAAATATGGCCATGCCCTCTTAATCTTTTACTACGAATGGCTTGTGTTATTTGTGCTTGCTGATAAAGTTTGTACAGTCCAAAATTATACGAGGGCTGTTTTTCAAGTAAGGTCCGTTTGTTTTTTAAAAAATAACAACAATATTTTTTGCAAAAAATTTTTATTTTAGGATTGTATATAGTTTTGCCTATTTTGCTACATAGTTGCCGAGTTTATTAATGCATTTGTCATACCTCAAAACTAAGTTTTGAAAATCCTCTTCAAAGAAGTCTGCCGCCTGTTTGGACAGCCAAGAGTTCAAGGTCGCTTTCACTTCTTAATGGCGTGGCATGCTGTCAAAAGGTGTTTTGCTCCCCCACGACAATGCAAGGCCTCACACTTCTCGAACGACTCAGGACGTAATCGAATCTTTTGGCTGGGAGGTTTTGGACCATGCATCATACAGCCCCGACCCTGCTCCTCTAACGATTTCCACCCTTTTCAATACCTCAAACATAGTCTTGGTGGGAAGCTCTTCAGTAACAACGAAGAAGTGAAACTGATCGTGAACTCTTGGCTGTCCGACCAGGCGGCAGATTTCTTTGAAGAGGATTTTCAAAACTTAGTTCTAAGGTATGACAAGTGCATTAATAAACTCGGCAACTATGTAGAAAAATAGGCAAAAGTATGTACAATCCCTAAATAAAGGTTTTTTTAAACAAAATATTATTGTCATTTTTTAAAAAACAAATGGACCTTTTACTTAAAAAACAGCCCTCGTATCTAGTTCTCCAACGTCCTCTTTCCTATACTGGGTCAAAGGTAGCTCTGAGAATTTTTTTCTCAAACACATCTAATGAGTGTGTTATATTTTTGTTTAGGGATTTTATTTATTACAATCTGTATTATAGAATAGATTAATCAAAACATATAAAGCGCTGTTGTTATAAGAACAACATAAAAAGTCTTGAATATGATAACATCTCGAATTCTATTGCACTTATTAAAAGAATACAAATTTCTTTCTCTGTTCACACAATGATAAATTGCGCCATTTCTTTTTTTTAAAAGCGATATCCTTAATAAACATCAATTAATGGACCCTATACAAGTTTTTGACTTCTCGATAAAATCAATACATCGAAGACAATCTCTCAGATGAAACCAGTTACGGACTATTAAATACAATTTGAATCATATTATCCTTAAAGAAGAGGTTTTTCACATCAGATAACTAACTGGATTATACCCTTTGAAGAGTACCATCTTCTAAACATTCAATCGATACGAATCTATCTTGCAAAACGAAAACAATTGATAGGGATCGCATCGTCAATGAATTATACCGGAACAAATTCTTAAACGTTTTTAACAATCCAAAAAGAAGAATGCTGTGAGAGCGTACTCCCTGTAATTACAAGGTACACGCGACTATTAGGGTACTTGGTTTTAATGTATTCAAGCTGAAGGTGGAGGGGAGGGACGTATGACAGAATGGAATGCTTTATTTTAGAACGACAGAAGCTTATTTTTTTTCTTTTTCAAGGGCCTCTCATTTTAAAACAAGACTCTTGAGTCTCTGGTAGAAAAAGCATGCACACCTAGGCGCTCCCATCTATTTTTTTAAAAAAGAAAATAACAGTCAAGAGAAATTAGGAAGTGAAATGAAAACACAGTTGACTGAAGTGATTAGTTATAAAAGAGGGAGGAGTTGATGATAGGTTGAGGTGGTATTTTGAAGAGGAAGTTTTTTAATTTCTATCTTTTTTTGTTTCTTATTCATCTTTTTATCGATGGACTTGGATAGTAAGTAGCATGGCACGAATGGAGAGTTTAGTCAGAGAGGTGGTGACACATAAATTACTTGTGACAGGGTCACTGGAATATTTGGTAAAAGCCCTACTTTGGATATCGAAAAACACGACCTTTCATGTAATGTTGAATTAAAGAAACTGAGATATATATATAATGAATTTTAACGTGGAAACTGATATGTTCTAAGAATTTAGTGATCAGGAGGAGCGTGCTGTATCGATGAATTGATTTTAAGTCAAAATTAAGTAAAAGGAAGTGATGTACTCATCACTCAGGAATGCCTTATCTAAAATGATTCCGACGTACAAATTATCCCTGTAGCTTTTATTTAGTATTTTAGAGCATTCTGTTTTGCTTTTAAACGTAATTTTTCACTTTGTTTGCTCAAGTGGACAAAAAAGTTTGAAAAAATAGTACAGTCTTAAGAATTTTATAATTACTGGCTTAAAAGAACTGAAATGAAGTATTTATTATAAACACGTCCTAATAAACTATAAAAATTCGATTTTTATATCTTCTTAAGATAATTCTTTTTTTTTAAAAAAAATTGTTTGCTGGAATATCAGACATTACATAAGAGCTGAATGTGCTTTTTTTTTGCAAAAAATTGACATTAAATTAAATGGAAAAGAAAACAATTTTTTAATCAATTACCTATCTATGCATTTTATCTACTAAGAAGGGATTAAATAAATATAAATACCAAGTTTTACTCTTTGTTACCAAAAATCACAAAGCAGCCTCTTCTTTACAATTTTATTTACAATGATCAACAATTGAATTAAATATATTACAATATTAGAAACAGATTAAGTTAGAGAATAAAAATTTTCCCCGTATAACATGCAGTTGTATTAAATATTAAAACTTAGTACCAAATTTATTTTGTACAATAAAATTTTCTGTGTTGTCATGGCAGTCTAAATTTGAACCTGTTCATTTCTTCCACAAATTTAAAAGCATGCAAATATTTTGTATGGATCGAAAAAAATAATTAATGAAATAAAAGTAATACAAAAAAAAAAAAAAAAAAAAAAAAAAAAAAAAGGAAATATTGTGTATCAAAATCATTTGGAACCAAAACTATCCAAGAAGGAAGCCAGATTAAAAATAAACGGATTGAAGGTCATGAGACAAAAATGATGACCGATTGCCTTGAAATTCCAAAATAATAAGATTCTTTCTTTCATGTTATTTCTTGTATCCTTGATTGCATTTAAGTTAAAGTAATACATCAGTCGATACGCAAGGAATATCTTATTTCTTTCGTGAGTTTTACTTCAATACAACAAGAAGTTTTAAGAAAAGTTTTACATCGCTGTAATATATTTTTGCAAAACTAAATTCACTACTGGTGAAAGCAGGTATGAATCGTGACATAAAAAGTACTTTCTGCATTATGTACAAAATTGAAAATTTTCCTTTTCCCCTTTTTTTGGCCTTATATACGGCATGTGTGAAGTTCAAGCCTAGCCAGGAATTCTTAAGCAGGCCTGGTCTACGAAGTCTTATTATGCAGTCCTTTTTATTTTCGGAAAGTCTCCAGATATTTCTCAGCTTAAGATTACTTCCAAGATCGCTTTTGTAGGATTGATTCTACATTCATAAAACATTAATCCTTTTAACCAGTTCATCGATGTGAAGCTATGAAAAATAAAATGTAAATCAAGCTATCCTTTTCAGTTGAAAAGAAAATGGAAAATGTTCTATTGAAGCTACAAGTGAATATTTTTAAAACAGGATATTTGTATACCGTAAAATCCGGCGAATAACGCGCACTTTTAACACAAAAAATGATTGAAATTTACGGTTGAGCGTTATACACCGGGTATAAAAATATCTTTAAAAAAAAAGATGAGCATAGATAAATTAGACTTCTACATACATTGGGCTGTTTATTTAAAAGAAATTATATACCTAATGAACTGTAAGGATTATAGTTCTTTAGAAATATACTACTTTTGCAAAATCCTGGGAAAAAACCTTGAATAAATGACTGTAAAACACAAGAGCTTTGCACACGTACATTTCAGGTTCCTTTATAAAAAAGAAAATTCGAGTTATACGACGAATTTTTCCAAAAAAATTAAAAAAATACAGCTTGAAGTATAGGTGTGCCTTATATGCCAGATTTTACGGTAAAAAGAAAGACAATAAGAGAAAAAAATGATACATTTGTAAACATCGCAAACAACACAAAAAGACACTAACATATGAATTTATATAATTTTTTAACTTTTGAAATATTATGTTTCCATCAATGTTATAGAATGGACTTCTGTTATAAACACTGTAAATTATCATCATTTGTTTTTCTTTTCCAACTTTTTTTTTGTTCCATCAACTTTCCTATAGAAATAAAAGAACGATCATACATTCCATATAATGTGTGATAAAAGGAAAAAATATTTAATTGCTTAAAAATGGATCTGATTGATGAAATAGTTTTGTCAAAATTGTCTGATTGGGGGTAATAATTAAATATATTGTGGATATTAATGTTCAAAATATGTAGGTAATTGTCAATCAATAGCTAAATTGTATCAAATAAAAATTTCAAATTTAAATTTCATGTATTGTGACTTTTTAATACACTTTTAAATGTAAAAATTTACAAACTTTACATGTCTCTTAGTTTATCAGATGTTTTAATTTAGTGTTATATTTAAATCAAAATAGCTTTCAAAATTTAATTTTTTTCATTTTAAGTTTATACAAAAAATATAATTTATGTAAAATTAGATCTTAATTCAACAAAAAAATTTCTTTGTCACATTTGTAACATTATTATCGTAAAAACTCTGTTCCAAAATTCTTAATAAAATAAACACTTTCTGACTTTTTAGCCAAAAAAAACACTGATGCAAATGACATTTTTGTAGATTTATTAAATTCCTAGAGTAAATGTAATAAAAATACCTATATCTGCTGATTAATAATCTCAATAAAAGTAGAATTATATGTTCCTTTGCGTGTGTGTGATTTTTAAGATTTAGCTTTTTATTTTTGTATGCTACAATATAATACAAATTCTTCCTATATTCGCATGAACATTGAATATTAAGATAACTATGTGCATTATAATCATTTAAATTTCATTTAAACACGTACTTATATTTATACGAATAATTATGAAAATTCTTACGTGATAGAAAAGAAATAGATTTATATCCAGCATACCTTACATATTTGACAACAATTCATCATAAAGCTTCCCAATCATGTCACCACTGTGTTATTTAGATTTCAGCCTTAAAAAAAATAAACATTTTGTTATTTTTAAAAGTACATTAAACAATTACAATAATCCTTTTATTTTAAAAAATATTATTGAATAATAATAATAATATTTTTCTTTACAACAGTATTAAATAAAAATATTGTTGATGAGGATGATTTTGTGTTTAATTTTTACACAAAAGTATTGCTAAATAATAATAGTAATATTTTTCTTTACAAAAGTATTATTAAATAATAATAGTTATTTTGCTTTCATTGAGAAATGTATTATGAAAAAATAATAATTTCCCTCAGTCTAGGTCTTTGATTGTCAGTATGTTAGTATTACTTAAGGCATTGTACATACTTCACTGAAAATAACCAAGAAACATCAAGTCTAAATAAAATTTAAAAAAAAAACTAAATAAATTAAATGTGTTTCTTATAATTACATAGACTTAATAGTTACAAGAAACATTTTTAAAAGTAAAAGAAAACATTTATGATAAAGGAAGATTGAATTCGTGGAAGGCTTCACAAATTACAATATTTATCTCGCAGAAATATAGTAATAGAGATCTGGATAAAAATTAACCTGTCACAACTTTTACTGTAAAACATTTATTACTTTTCCTTTCACACATAAATCAACGATTATCTTTACAGAATTGGCCCCAAACTTGACGATTCATTTAAAAAAGTAATAGGCAATTTTCCCTATTCAAATACATGACTTACAACATCTAAACACCTCATTCCCTCTTTACATACATTGCAACAACCGTTTTAGATATAAAGGTCCCAAATTACAGAAACCCCTTGCTAGTCCCCAAAATTAGATGTCAAAGCGCCATTCCTCAAAACTCGACATCTAAAATTTTAATAAGGAGAGCTTCCGCGTGGACCAAACCCAAAATAAGACCAACTCTTAAAATAGTTGCCCATAATTATTGTATTGACACTATCATACTCCAATGCTATAATCTTCTGATAAGTTAACGACATGGCATCCTACGCTTAAGTTTTACAAACTTTTGTATAATATTGACGAACCCACATTCCTTTGAGAGTCTTGATGACAACTTGATCATTATCGCGGTAGGGCCCCGGACAGTTTAGGTGAGAGAAATGACAGCGAAGCGTCTATTTGTCAATACTAATTTCCCGAGATCTGATAAAGATGAGTTTGACGAGTGTTGCTTTTGATCGTGTACGATGCGGCGTCCTATCGATTCTTCTTTTCTTATATTCATAGAAATAAGTCGGGATTCTTTAATGGAACCGATTTTTCAAATAGAGGCTAGTCGACCCGTGTTTCTTTTAATTTATCTTGTGCTTTAATATTTTTCATCAATTGCTGCAATTATATTAAATGAAATACTTTTAAGTATTTCTTTTTAATACATGAACTAGTAGACTTTAATTCTGGAGGTCGTTGCATAGAAGTATAACTTTGTTTCTGTTAATAGAAATATTCTTTCTTTGTTTTTGATAATGCGATGATAGGTCGAAATCAATGCTTCTAGTTAAAACCCCAAATTATAGTAATTTTGACAGAAGGAATTTATTATTTTATAAGTAATTTGAGTGTATTGAGTGTATAAATGCATTAAACAGAATGGTGTGTATTCGTTCTTATAAATAAATGTATTAATACCGGTATGTAGAAGTGGAGGCCAAAATTGTGGACACTTTTTAAAATTATGTTTTTTAAGTTTGCATGCTTATATAAAATGTTACGTTGCACAAAATGTAAAGTCTTTTATATAATTTAAAAACAAATTTTATACTGAATTCAATACAAAAAACAAAATTCAAATATTTACAATGTAAAAAAAGTTGTGCTGCAATAATTATCGATATATATTAGATAGTGATGTTAGCAGTGAATTATCAGTGCGTAGTGGGGTAGCCTTTATTTTTTATTATAGCTTCATATCAATGTTTCTTTGAGCATAAAATAGTCTTAAGCTCTTCCTTCGTTGTTACATGTTGCCAGGAAACAATTAGTCCTCAATTAGTTCTTTTTTATTTCATAGGTACCTCATTCGGACAAGAGTTCTCAAACGGTTCCCCAAGTTTTCGATAGAATTGAGGTGTGGACGGTTTCCTGGCCATGAAAACTATTCAACGATCTTAGAACTATACCAGTCTTTCGATTATTTTACTGTGTGGCAAGGAGCAGAATCGTGCTGAAAAATAAATGAAGCATTGTTGGTAAATAGATCTCTGATGGAAGGTAGAAGTTTGGGTTCTAGAATGGAACCAATGTATTTTCTGACATTCGGGTCACTTCGATGATATGAAAGCGACCTATACAATCTGCTGATATGCATGACATATTCATAAAACTATGTGGGTACTTCACAGTTGCTTGGATGCAGTCAGGATGTAGCATTTCTCCTATTCTACGTCTTACATATTTTCGGCTATCACTGCCGAATATCGGTATCTTAGTTTTATCAATCCATGTAACTTGTGACCACTATTCATTTGTCCAATTAATATGTTCCTTTTCCTGTAGTCTTTTTTTAATACTGCTGCAAATTGAGATAATTTTTTTTCGGGGAATTCTACCTATTAGTCTAACATCTGCGAATCTTCTCCTGATTGTTTTTCAACTGACAAAAATAGAAGTTATCTGAAATGTTCAGATAACTTCTGATCTGACTGTTGATCATATTCTTTTATCTTGGAGACATGGTATTTTTGTTCGTCTGTGATCAACAGATGTGGTGCACCTTTTTGAGCCTTTTCCTGCTTTTGGTTATTAAATTTGTCTCCTGAAATCTTAAGCAAAACTTTCTGTTTCCAAATGGATGTAGTCACTGAGCCCCCCCCCCACCCTCTATCTTGCAATTTTAACATACGAAATATCACTTTCTCGTCACATATCTCTTTATTGGTGTCCAATCTACTCTTTTACTTGATGTCATTGCTTCTTGACTAAATATCATTGTTGTCCTGGCCAGGAAATAGTTCTGACCGCAATTCAATCGAAAACTTTGTGACGGGTGCTTACGCGTTTCACTAACCTTCTCTCAAATTCTTTTAAATTGTATTTATTTTAACCAATCCCGCTGAGAGCTAAAAGTGTGACTTATGCAAATAAGATAGTTTCGGGTTTAGCGAGTTCGAAAGAGATATAAAAGGGAGAAATGAAATGAAGAGATGAGGATGACTACGTGTTTTGATAGAGGAGTTAACTACGTGATTGATTAAGAAGGTGATTCTAGGAGATTAGTTTAACTAAGTGAAGTTTGTTAGCTGAAGGAAGATTATTGAAAAAGATTCATTAATTCGGTTCAGGACGTAACTGAAGATATCAAGGATTGAAACCGCTCTATATATTCTTCAAGTATTCAAGAATCCTGTCTTAAAGAGATATCAGGTCTGTGATTTTTATAGATTAGATTTAAATGCGTAGTTTGATTGTATGCGTTATTCCCCGTGGTATCAGTTAGTGTTCCGTCGTTCATAATTGAATTCTGATCTCACTCCACTATAATTTGTTGTTCTTAAAGTTTGATTAATATTTGGTATTTCTATCATAAGGATTAATAAATAATAGATTTATTATTTACGTAGTTATTAATTATGAATCCAACATACCCAAATTTAGATAATGTGCAAAGGGGAGTTAATAATCATAGGGGTAGTGAGAG
>BMAO01004744.1:0-23971 GCA_019973975.1 Trichonephila clavata
TGGGAAAATCTAGTACTAAATCAATTCCATAGATGGCAGCACAATCGAAAATAAAATTTTTATTTTCCAAAAAGTTTAGAAGGGAATTCCTGCGCGCATTACTTATTCTTCGCCTACATCAGAACTCATGAGATATATATTTCTCTGCCATAAATATTTTATACTTTTTTTCAATCATTCACAAAACCAATTTAATCAGAATTTCATTCTAAAATAGATTTGGTTTCCAAAAACAAAAACAAAAAATGTACAAAGATATTTTTATTAAATTATAAAATAAAAGGCTTTCACGGCCATACAAGTATTACCTGTTTTTTATTAAACGCGATAAGAGATATTTTAATTTTATTCTATACATATTTGACAACCACAATAATGTTAGATATTTTAATAATCGAGTTATTTTGTTCATTTATTTATATTATTCTACATGTTTTACTATCTAAAAATAGACTATATATTTTTTCGATTTAGAGATAGCGTTGAAGTGTATTCTAAATATTCCTCACATTTTAATTCAGTGAGGTCATTGGACATTTATTTAAAGCATACTGCATATTTTAAGATCTAAAAGTAGACTAGTTCTTTTTGATTTACGAGATATTGTTTAAAATAAATATACTCTAATTCATTATAAATTTAGAATTATTTTTAGAATTAAAAGTTATCTTGAGGCTGATTTTTCTTTAAAAAGGAACTAAACGCAAATATGAATACTTACTAGTTAAATCACTATAATATAAAAATCGAATTTTTCGTTATCTAAAGAAGCACAAGTAAAAATTTTTTTTTAAAAAATTCAGTTGGAAGGCAATGTTAGTATGCAACGAAATTTACAAAATTGGTAAAATGCTTATAGAAGATTTGTTGATTAATGTATCAAGATAGGAAAATGCAAAATTCTTTGAGAAAAATTCAATCTGGTGCATGCAAGTTGCCCCATTTATAACACAACATGACAAGAGCCTTGGTAGTGAGTCATACAGGTTCCTTACGAAGCCCTGCGACGTTCCATCTCATGCTATTTGAAACCTGGCACGTAGTTCTGGCATATTACGACGACGGGTGGAGCAGTGACTTTTAACCCATGCCATCCGATATATTCTCGATCAGAGACAGATCTGGTGAAAATGCCAGCCACATTAAGGCTGTGACAAGTTGTAAATATGACTAGAGATACCCACAATATTAGGTCGAGCAATGTCTATTTGGAAAAGGGTTTAAAACTGAGAATTTTGCCTACGGGAGTTCTTGAACGTGACGTTGGTCAGTCAAAGAACCTGTAACGGACACACCTGAGATGATTTAGTGACATAAGCAAATATGCCCCTTTCCTTGTCACCACATCTTCGGGACGTGTGACTTTACGTAATGAATGGCCATAATAATGGTCATCATTAATTATAATCATGAAGGTCATTTAAAATATTGATTAGCAAAGCAACACATCAAAATTGATAAATTGAAAATCTGATTATAAACATTTTGTTCAGAATGGGCCCCGTTTTTGTAATTTTTTGTCAATTTTTACCAATTTTTTCCCATTTTATCAATAATAATTCCTTTTTCTTTTCTTAATTTTAGCATATTTTTTCTTAAAATGTACTAAATAAATCTAAAAACCACAGAAAAAATCACCATATCTCCTTTTCATTAAAAAACAGCTGACGCAAGTAGTCGGATACTTTAAACGGAGTTTCATGACTTCAGATGATACTAATACAGTGAAATACGTTTAACGTGAAATAATTAAGGCGAAATAATGGTTAACACAAAGTAATTCAACAGGCTAGACTAACTACTATGGATTTTCCTGCATTTCGTCCTCTTAACATCAAACGAAATTTGCTCGATACGAAAAGACTCTTCTTTTCTGGGAATAAACAAAATACGGAAAACATGAGCTGAATTGGAAAGAATTTATCGCAGTAGATGATGATGACGTGTGTAAAGCCCCTACTATGGCAATCAAAGACATTTTTGAGTTTATTCAAAGCTGAAAACATATAATTGATTCAGATTCCTACCACAAAAATGAAATGAACAATGGAGTTCCTGTTTCCACGTCGTCCGAAATGAGGTATGTCATGAGTAGTATGCGTAGTTATTTAGGCACATATTCCAATGGCGAAATGAACAACAAAATGAACGACATCGAACAATGTGTTGACAATTTGATGCTAAAAACCAATGCAATGAAAAATATCCAATTACTTTCCCAAAACTTAACTGTTTTTTAAATTGTATTAAATTGCTTTAAGTTCTCGTGAATGCTTTTGTTTGTGTTTGTATTAAATATATACATATGTGCATACATATGTAAGTAAAATAAACTTAATTTTGTTGATGATGTTTTTTTGTTTGCAATATCCTTTAACAAGAAACTCTTTAAACATGAAATTATTTCAGTCCCTTCGATTTTGTGTTAAACGATTTTTACTGTATGTTGGTTTTTGGCACATTTGACTATTTCTGTCTATTTCATTGAAAAATGTTTTTTACTTTATTTACAAAGTGAGAAGTCCTCTTACTAAAACTATACAATAGTATTATTATCAGCATTTCATGTTAAGTATCTACGCATTATTGGATTAATGTTAAATATGTACATTTGTTCGGACAAGCATTCTTAATTTATAAAAGAAAGATCTTTTATCATTCAAAAAAGCTTAGATTTACATTATGTTTATTCAACTGAAACTTCATTCTCGAATTATTTATGAGGAAAGTTACAAAACAAGATTGTGCTAACTGTACACAAGTGCTTTTCATTGATACAACAAAAGCCTTCCCCCATTCCTCCTACAGACTATTGTTTAAATAGGAATCATTCCAAACTCTTCAGAGAATAAGAGAAATATGTCTTTTATCTTCCAAAGTCAACTGGAAAGATCCTGCCAACCCTTGATTCATGCCACATACTGGATTTATGTCCCTTTTCAATGAATGTGATCGATCGTGAGTTCAATGGACAATGTCCATACTTCAGAGAATTTGAAGAGTCTTGGAAAAACTCCAGTTGCCCATAGATAAATTTCATTTATCAAACTTGGCAAACTCAGACGGCCTGTCTGAAGTTTGTTTAACCGTCTGATTTTCGCGGATGATTGAGTAGTAGTATGGCAGGAGGGCAAAAGGAATGAGATAAAAACATTGTTTACAGTAATGCTTTTCCTGATGGAAAAAATGTATTGAAATGAAGTTTTTGGAAGGGTACAATCAAAAAATAAGTTTTTGGAAAACGATAATACAAATCTGTTACGAGTAAATGCTTGTTAGATTTCTTGGAAGAAAACGAGTTTTATATCAATTTATATAAGTGTATAGTTTATGGCATGCAATTTGAAAGAAACTTCTTGGAAACCCTGTATTGATAAAGTGGCAAGATCTATTGGATACTGGAATCCATAAGGGTAGCACATATTTCTTCACATGTGTAGATTAATGTAGAAAATCCCTTTTTATCCTTCTGTTATTTTGTCGAATTTTTATTTGAATTTTCTTTGTGTTAGAATTGTTTTCTCGAAATTCAGTCTCAATGTAATCTGAAGCTATCCAAATTTACTATAGAGCAGGGCAAAATAATTTCTGAGAATTACAACAACAAAAACATTAATTAAGAATTTTCCCCGAGTTTTTCGTTCGAAATTTCAACTCTATTTTCTTCAACAACAAATCAAAGAATTGTGAAAATTTAGTTTTGCTGCTATATAGTAACTGCAGTTTAACAGATTTTTTTCTTTAATAAGAACGCAATTTATGATGGATTTTTTTAGATTCCATATCCTTCATGAACTTGTGTATCTTTAATCAATTTCAGGTGTCACAGACTTCAAATAACTTAGGTAGTACTAATTATATTGTTGTGGTCGACGATATTGAAACACTGGTGCTCACAGGGGGGGGGGGTCCGAAGGTTTGGACACCCTTTGTGAGATCTTTCTCGACTTTGAGAAGGAGAAAATACAGTGGGTGAAAAAGTATTGGCAAGGCAATTCTCTATAATTGATCATATTAGCTAACAAATGAAATGATTGACAATTTTAACTGGACATAACGAACACAGGAGGTAATAAACACACAAATCTAATGAAACTTTCATTTTACTATGCCTTTTACACAAAATATACAACAAAAACGTAAATTTGCATGCCAAAAAAGTATTGGCAAAGTTCTAACTGTTATGCAAATTTTGTCATGTTGAGGTCACGTGTTTAGACTGATAAGAAAGCCTGTTAGTATAAAGTCTGCAGTGCTATTTCAAAATTTTTAAAACGTTTTTTTGTTAATGCTGTGATAAAATGGCTTCGAAATCGATGGAGTTGAATGTTAATGTTAAAAACATGATTATTCAGCTCAGAAATGAGGGTTTAACTTATCGTGCTATAGGAATACAACTAAACATAAGTTTATTTACTGTCAGAAGTGTTGTGAAAAAGTTCAACGAGACAGGATCCACAAAAAATAAGGTTAGAAGTGGACGGCCTGGAATATTTTCTGCAAGGGAGAAACGTAGCATTACCAAAGAGGTTAAGAAAAATCCCACAAAATAAGTGCACCCAGTTAGCCAAAGATGTTGCTAATACTTCGCATAAAACTTTTAGTGTACAGAATATACGGAATGTTTTACATGAAGAAAGTTATTATGGAAGGGCAGCTAGAAAGAAACCTTTCATTTCGGAAAGAAACTGAAGAAAGAGATTAGATTTTGCAAAATCTCATGTTAATTTATCAGATGAGTTTTGGAACACAGTTATTTTTTCCGACGAATAGAAGTTTAACATTTTTGGGAGTGATGGACGACAATATGTGTGGAGAAAGCCAAACACCGAACTGCAAAAACACCATTTAACACCGACTGTGAAACATGGTGGAGGGAGCGTCTTAGTTTGGGGCTGTATGGCAGCAAACGGAGTTGGTAAACTGTGCTTCATTGATGGTATTATGACAGCACGTACTTACATCGACATATTGCACCATAATTTGCAATCCAGTGCCCAAAAACTTGGCTTAGGAACATCCTTTATGTTTCAACAAGACAATGACCCTAAGCATATAGCGAACCTCACCAGGGAGTGGTTACTGTATAACTCTCCTAACCAGTTAAAGACACCGCCTCAATCGCCTGACATAAATCCAATTGAGAATTTATGGCACAAATTGGACGTAGAAGTCAGGAAACATAAAATTTTGTGTAAAGACGAACTTAAGCGTATACTCCTGCAAGAATGGCACAAAATTCCCAATAGTACAACCAAGACTTTGGTTTTCTCTATGAAAAATAGATTACAAGCTGTTATAAATGCAAAAGGTATGCATACAAAGTATTAAACATATCCTGATTTTATTCTCACATTTTACTTATTATTTTGCCAATACTTTTTTGACATGCAAAAACACGTTTTTGTTGTATATTTTCTGTAAAAGACGTATTAAATGAAAGTTTCATTAGATTTGCGTGTTTATTACCTCCTGTGTTCGTTATGTCCAGTTAAAATTGTCAAGCATTTCCTTTGTTAGCTAATTTGATCTATTATAGGCAATTGCCAATACTTTTTTTACCCACTGTATATTTAAGACACACCATGTGCATACTGAACGCTCAAATCGTATTGCACAGCTGAATTTAAGCCACATCATCATCACTCTTGAAAAAGATATAAGTAATAAGGCAAAAAAAAAAAAATCCCACAAGAAAACTCAATTTTATTTTGTGACTAATTGTAAGTCTCTAAAAGCAGACTGGTGAATTAAAACACTGTGATCCTCATTTTTTTTCTTTGGTTTCGTAATTACGGATTAAAAGATATTTTTTTCTCCTTCTATGACTTGATGCTTCTATGTTTTACGATGAATTTCCCCTTGTTGTTTTTATTTTTGAATTATGAGAAAAAGTAAGTACATAAATTCTTGTGCTTCGTTTCGTGCTGGGGTGCATACGAAAGCCAAGAAATAGATGAGCAGAAACATACAATGCCATCAAAGATGAATGTAGACTTTACTACAAACGGTGATCCCAGCATCGGGTAGAAGAGGTGCGCTATTTTCCATTCGAGACAGGAATCCATTTCAAGCGAAAGTCAAACTCCTTTTCCAGAAGATACATCCATGCCTTCTAATGGGTTCGAACCCGAACACACTCGATTACAAACCGAGTGTCATAACCACCATACTGACTGGGCTGCAACTTAATTAAGTATTTGTCATTATTAACTGATTTTAATAATTAATGTTAATTATTTATTCAAAATTTTGGTTTTTACTGTTTTTGGATCACGACGATCAAGGAAATCAAAAGAATTTGTTTCACGGTTTATTGGGCTAGAATAGAAGGATGGTGAACTTTTGACCCTCGAATGGTGGACATTTGGAATTTCGAACAGAAATCTGGGAATAGGTATTTGCTTAATTATTTTATCGATCTTATTAAATGCAATGGAATGGTCCGTACTAGTGTAAAGCTCTAAAATTTCACAAAATTTAATATGGGTTTGTGAATATTTCTTGACTGAAAATACACTTGAAGTACTCGCGTCGTGTTTCAGTCCGTTATAAAAGTAATGGACCACGCAAAAAAAAAAAATAATAAATTTAAGGAAAAAGAAAAGAAAAAAAAGAAGAAAAACTAAAAAGGATTTTTTTGCTTATAAAGTCTATGAACAAGAGAATTTTAAAGTCTTTAATTTCAGAACCTAATCTCTAAATTCCACGAACACTATTATCGACCAATAGTGACTTAAGAAATTTAAAATGAACTAACTATTTTACTTCACTACTGGCATATTACAAATGGGTAATTGTAAAATTAAAAAATAGCCCTTGAAATGCTACATGAATGACAGACCTCGTCATTTTGAACAGAGGTCAAGTGACGAGGACGGCACATAAGTTGGACACTTCTACAGATTTAACTTGCATCAGACCCTTTAAATAACGGATATTTAGTGGCTCTAGAGCTCGAGCTCATGATACGCCGGTCCCGAAATCGTGACCATTACAATTAGGTTACCATTACCATATTGTGAAAGTGTGGCTAAAAACAGCAGACTTAAGAATCATCTTTTAAAACTTTTTCTTGATTTAAAATTATCAGATATTCACTTATATGCATCATATGCTTTTCCAGCGTGAAACTATGTATGAAATTTTATAATTTTTATAACTATGGCTGCATTAACTTCGTATTGTTGAGCGTGTACATTTGTAACATTTCGATTCGAAAAGTGTTTTTTATTTTTTTAATAATCCAATAACATCTTATTTCAACACAATCTCATTTCGAATTAAATAAAATCAAACTTCCCGTGAAGAATATTCTAAAAGAGTGAAGAGTGAACTTAGTATGAAACAAATAATATATTTTTTTAAAGTCAATTCTTACTTAGATCAACAAAGAAAATTTTTATTTTAGTTACTTATTATTAAATGATTACAATTAATATTAATATGTATATACATATGACAGAATCACAATAATAAGTGGCAAAATAGAAAGCGATTTCCCTTGCAATTTACCATATTCCTTTCTATATAGGGTGTTGGACTATTATTTTTGTTTTTTATTATTTATTCATTAATTAAATTAAATTATTCCTATAAAATAGTATAGTCAAAAATAAATCATAATCGCAGAAATTAGGTCAACCTAGGTGGAATTCGAACCCATAACCTTTGGACTAGAAGTCCAACGCGCTATCCATTGCGCTACAGGGATCCAGCGAGTGATTTTCCTTTTTATATATGGTGTTGAACTATTATTTTTGTTTTACTATTTATCAATTAATTTAATAGAATTAATGAATTAATATGAAAAAAACTGCATTTACATCAAGTGACAAAATGTATTTGAATCTGAGTGGACAAATAAAAAGTGTTTTATTTACGGTTGAAAATTTGAATAATATATATATATAATCTAGGGAAAGTGTGAACAAATAGTAGGAATTGAATGTGAATCCTCATATTGTTGTTTGCTGCATTGAATCCTTCTAATATTCAAATTTCGGTATGATTTAAAAATCTGGCGAAGTTTAAATAATATGTTAATGTTGCAAAGCCCTTCCCGAAGAGAAGGAAGGAAAGTTGTACCAGAGCCGGAGAGAGATCAGACTTCTTTATGTGCTTCGGCCTAGCCTTAAGCACCATACAGGTGACAGTAAGATTTAGCTGCGTTTCACCCCAATTTTGAGGGAGAACATCCTGGGGGGCAGGGGCCTCCTATTTATTTTCCCCTACCACCGACTTGACGATAGGACTTGCGGCTCGACGGCAATTTTGAGTACCCCCTGTCGCAAAGGTACTATACATTTACAAGCATCTATGTCTTCTCCGGGATTCGAATCCAGGCCCTACGGTACAGTTGCGAACTTCGCTAACCAATATACTTGATGGGCGACATTAAACACTAGACTTCGTAACACTCAATCATGGTATAAGGACGAGGTCGATGCACGAGTTAGATCTCTCTTCACCACACCACCTTAAACTCCAATAAATTTAGTACTTAGTATGTTTCAACCCTTACCTTAACACACTACGGGTTCTGGAAGGGCTAGATCTGAACCTACGACCTGATGGTAATGTCTCGACTTCTTTTTCAAACTGACTACCGCTGTCTTTTAAGATTGAAAATCCATTTAAATATTCCGTTGGTGCTGAGTGGAAATTTTGAGACTGGGGTGCCAGCTTTGGTTTTGACTTCGTTACTTGACCATACATCAAAATTATCAGGTACGTTGCCAATAATCTTGTGTAGCTTCAAAATTCACCGTGAGAATCTGATCAATCAATCAATTATGTGTTTGCAATGATATTTCGAATGTTTCTGAATACCAAAGAAACCATTCTTTTCATTGAGAACATTTGTAAACCTCGTGCACCACGCAATGTATCACACGGGGGCTTACAACACAACGAAGGAAAGATTGCAACACAAAAATCCATGTCTTCTCCGGGATTCGAACCCAGGCCCTACGGCACCGCCGCTAACCACTAAGAACCCATTGGAATACAAATGACTGTTGTTCAATATCCAAAATAATCCAATTAAAAAAACTTCATTGGATACTATTTTTGTTGCAATAAAAATAACGCGTGTGCCAGAAACGAACAAACAATTCAATTTAAGAAAAACTTTTGCAGATAATCTACTAATTAAACATCATGAATTAAAGAAATAACTGGGATTATGTTCATCGAAAGGTAAGAAATTTCTTTCAAATATACTTTTATAAATGTATAATAAGCAGAAATGAGATTTTGTACAGTATTTTGCCATTTATTCAATATGCTATTTATATTTTTATGGTTTTACTATGTAACTAAATGACATTTAAATATTGGAAAATTATTTTAAGTATATGGAAAAGATGAATTACTATACTTTAAATTAAATGGTGATTACAAACTAATTCAAACTTAAAAGCGAATTAAAATTAATTTACGACGCAAAAATTAAGGCATAGAAAATACTGAAATGGGAATTAATTGAATATTTATGATGTCAGAAATATTTGATATCACTATAATTCGAATGTTTTTAGATACAATTTAGTTTCAATTGAAAGAATTTAATTGTTTGCTCAAGCATTTTGAGAGTGAATTTCTTTTTACAAATTAATACCTAATGAGATATTAATGGAAATATGTGTTTGTTAAGAACAGTTTTGAGAAATTTTTAATTTACAACGCTTTTGTATGTTGCTGATTACTTCCACTTTTACTAAATTGTTTACTTTAGATCTATCAACGAGAATAATTTTGTTAAATTCGATCCGCATTTTGAAATTAGTTTGGTGCCTAATTCTTTGAAAGATTTATATTTGAGTAAACGATAAAAAAAATTCTCGTTAATTTTACAAACATTTAATTTCAAATTGCCCAGAATAAAAAAAGAACACTTGCAAATCGTATAGATGTTTGTAGATTGATATTTCAGTGTATTTAAACCACTTTTGTTCACAAAGAGTCAGTTTATGCTCATAATGAAAATGATATGAAATAAAAGTATGCAGGAATTCTTTTTTTTTTTTTTTTGGTAAAGGAATTTGTGTGTTTCGAGCAATTTTATTATAAAATTCAACCAGAAATAATCGATAAGAATAGGTTTGAATTTCATATGCGATTACAGTCAAAGGCTCCAACATTTAAAGAGGAGAAACCAACCACACAAATATTAACGTTTTTAATTTTGGTATTCGGTTTTATGTTGTAATTAAGGATTGCTATACCGATATTTGAGTCTTTTGTACAAATTTATAATACCTTTATCGGTATTTACGAGAAATTTATTAAACTATCTCCACTATATGTTCAGAGATCGCCAACATAGCAAAATATTGGGTTGATGCATAATTATCCGGCGTTTTTCAACAAATTTTATTTAACAAAATCAATTACAATATATGACAAAAACATGTTTAAACGATTATTCGGGAGCGTAGTCACCGTCTACTTCAATGACTGCTTCTCATTTGCTTGGCAGACGGTCTATTCCACGAGTGAAGAAGACGCGATTCTTAGAGGCGATCCACGCTTTGACATCGGCCACCAAGTCATCCGATCGTCGATCCCGATCGTCGAAATCCGATATGGCCATTCTCTTTCCGGCTTATCCTCCAAACTGGTATCACCTGATTTGAAACGGGCAAACTTTTATCTATGGCTTGCCAAACCAATGCATCAATATGAAACCATTTTGAAACAATTCGATTCCCGTGATAATACATGCAAAATTAGAGAATAGAGGTCAATAGTTTAGAGATTTACAGTTTTATTGCATACTAAATTTGTATAATTTCTAGGAATTTCTTAACATAAAAATAAAAAGCATAAAATATAGTAATTTCCTTAAAATACAAATAATTAAAATTGTACATATATTGTGTACTTTTAAACATTTATTAAAATAAGAAATAAACAGAAAATATAAGTATTCCTCTTCATTAGTTAAATAAAAAAATATAAATAAAAATTTTAATGTGAATATAGTGTTTGCACCGCTTTGCTTCATATCGCCAAATTGGAGGTATAATGGTACTTTCAATTTGTCACGATTCTGAGTATTCAGTTGTACAAAACTTCTTTGCGGCCTCGAAGTATCTTGCATACGATAAAAAATTTGTTCACTTAGATATGTAGAACCCAAAGCAAAAGCGGAGAGTACACGCAATTTTCTCTCTTCAAACAATTAAATCTCTCCAGCAATGACATTCAAATAATTTACAAAATAGCTGTAGATTTATCTACAGAGTCACTTTTAAGATTTCCCCCTCAGGGGACTCACCTTCTTTAGGTGAGTACGGGTGTCACAATCCCGAGGTGCCCTAGTGATCTTTTCCTTTTCCCACGGGGTTTACTGTCTTTGGTAAACACGGGCTTTACAAACCCGGGGTACCCTAGTGATCCTTCTCTATTTTCGACCCTCTTTCTTGTCATTCAATTCATTCTTTCTTTCTCTCTTCCCGTCTAGACCACAGATATTAAAACAAATGTTTGGCGTAGTATAGCCGAAATCGGCTCTTCCGCCAATAAACCCCAAAATCACTCACTCACTTTTAAGATTTCTTCTTAATTCCGTATAAGTCCACAATTCTGAAAGTGTTGGTCAAACAAAGGTGCATTTCAAACTTATCAACTTAAATCCACTCAAAAACTGACAAATTTATACAGTAGTGAAGATGCCACTGAGAATTAATTACTCCGTTTGCCACAAATGGCACGCGTGCCATAGGTTGTCAACCCCTGGTGTTAATAACTAAATTTTTATGGCTATTGATTAAGTAACTGGAGATCTTGCAAAAAAAATTATAATAATCTCCCCAATATTAATAATACAAACAGAATTAATCTTGAAAACTAAACTCCCCTGGATAATCAGAAAAGACCTAGGAGAATTCTTCTAGGCTTTTATGAAAATCCACCATTTTCTTCATTCACCTATTTAGGCGAATGATTCACTACATTTCATTATCCTTAAACTTGATAATATTAAATTATCAATTATTAATTAATTGATATTTAATTATATATATTAAAAAATTTGCAAATCACTGGAATTAAATCAAGAACTGCATAAATATATGTGTGCTTTAATGACTATTTGTGGGAATAGCCAATAGTACATTTCAAATGTTAGAACGCTACCTAGTGCAACAAGGCAACACTACCAGATATGCTCATCGGAACGCTCTATACTGATAATGTTAAAAAGGTTTTTTTTCAATGTACCTTTTCTAAAAACCTGTTGGAAATACAATCCCCAAATTTTTTTTTTTGCAAGTTAAGCATACATCTAATATTATTCTAAAATAAGCTTTTTTTGAAATTTCCATTAGTTTTTCTTTAAAATTTTTTTATTTAATGTATAGTGAGAAAACAGTGTTTTTCGACAGAAAAAAAATTATAAAAAAAATGTATGCACAATTTCGCTAAAAGCTCATTTAGTATATACTAAAATATATAAAGAATGTGTCATGTAAGTTTTGTTGACATCAGATATATACTTTCTGAGAAAAGGAATATCGAACCTTCAAAAGTGACATTTTGAGAAAAACACATTTTTATAAAAAAAAGTTACCTCATCAAAACATTCCGGCTCCATATTCCAAATTTTCAGCATTTTTTAAATTTTCATCTTGTTTCATTCTTTTAAGTTTTTTTTTACTTTTCTAGTCTCCTTAGTTTTCTTTAAATTGGCATATCTTACCCTTGTACTGCTCTCTTTGTCGAGATGTTCCATGCAGCATTTCGCATAATATCCTCGCTCTATGTAAAGTTTTTTAAATATCCAGCTTTGTGTTTGTGTTGCATTCCCTTTATTAAAGGATGCAATAGCATCATATGTACCAAAGGAAAGTGTTTCTATGTTCACAAATGTCTTTTTGGGGACACGAGACCAAATGACATTATTAATGCTTTCATTCGGATTCTGCGTGTTTACATGCAAGCACTTTTTCAATAATTCTGGATCCGAAAGGTCCCTAAAAATAGGCCTAATGGCTTCAACAACAGCAACTGGAAGTTTATGTTTGTGGAGATAAAGTTTATTTTCCAATTGGAGCCTTCTTACACTAACACCATGTGTCAAGACCTGATGGACAAAATCCATGCTGTGGATTTTTATCCGTAGATATTTTGTGAAGAAATATTGCCCATATATATATATAGCTTGTTTCATACACTTTACATTTGATAAACTTCTTCGAATGGCAAGACCATAATATGTTTGCAATTGATCAATAGTTGCTTCTGTTAATCTATTTTTGCCACATAATGCTTTGCCATCTGATAATTTTTGCCCCCTCATTTTTGCTTTGAAACGTCGGAGGCGAGATCCCATCCGTTTCATAACATGCCCTAAAGAAATTTTAAAAAATGACGTCCATTTTCAAGCTGACCCAAGAAGTGCAATGTTTACCTTTTTTCTGTCCATTTAAATCGGTGACTCGGGTTTAGACGATTCTTTAAAAACAAAATTTTAGCACTTCTAATTAAGCTAGAGATAAAAATGAGGTATTTTTGGAAAGTTAATAAGCTGAAGAATTTAAAAATGCAATAACCTGAAATTCACCTTTTAAAAAAAATTTTACCTTCCCCTTAAGAGGATCAATTAAGGCTTCGCGTTATGAAGCTTGACCCAAATATATATGCTTACATAAATAAAAATACCAGTAATTGAAGTATGAGAAGTTACAAAAGTTTCTTTGACTTTAAAAATTTTATAAAAAATAATCAATTAATGTTATAACAAGTTTTTACCCTTTTATGAATACATAAATATTTTATATTTTAAATTTTATGACAAATAATAAAAAAAATAAGAGGATTTAATTTTTTATAATAGTTTTATGCAATACACAAAATTGTTAAACCTCTACAAAAACTATAATAATTTCACAAAAGTCGTATTTATAGGTACATCAACCGATGCATCCGCCTTTATTACTTAACTTTCATGTAGCCTCTAACGGTAGAAAGGTTCCCCACTTCTGGTATAAGGCAAACAATCCTGCTGGCGGATATCCGGTAACTCTGAGTCAATTTCCATCCAGATTAGAGATTGCCTCAGGGTTAGAGGTGGGCCAATGTATTATTGATAGTTAATTTTGTTTCCGTAACTATTTTTTGAAGAAAAGATTCATATTGCATGATACTGTTAGCGTTTCATTTTAAATAAATAAGCATCCCATCGTCCTATTCCGACAACTCCTCGTTCCCTTTTCATGTTATAGAACAAAGGTCGGCAACCTTTTAGATGCGACGTGCCAAACCAATCTACCAATATGATTCAGCGTGCCACACAGTAAGAAATATTAGAAAATTAAATTCCCATGATAATGCAGGCACAGTTAAAGAAAAGAGATGTATACAGATATATATACAGTCTTATTATATATTAATTTTGCATCATTTAAAGATATTTCTTAACATGAAAGTAAACACAGCATAACGTATAAGTTTTCCTTCAACGAATGTAAAAAAATTGAAATTGTACATAGATTATGTATCTGTTAACATATTTTTTAAAATAAGAAATAGGCAACATAAAATATAAGTATTTTCCTTCATTACTTAGTGCTCTCTTGTGTACCGCTCTAGTTTTATATAAAATCAGGGGTACAATTTGAGACTTTCAATTTGACAAGACTCCGAGAATTCAGCTGTTAAATAAATTCTTTGCGGACTCCAAATATTTTTTATTTGAAGCAAAGTTTTTTACTTAGATATGTAGAACCAAAAGCTAAAAAACAGAGTACATGCAATTTTCTCTCTTTAAACGATTAAATCTCTCCTGTATAGCTGTAAATTTATCTTTAGAGTTAATTTTCAGATTTGTTTCTTTATTATGTAAATGTCCAAAATTCTGATGTTTGTCAAATAAGGTTCATTACAAATTGATCAACTTCCGTTTACTCAAAAACTGAGAAATTTGTAGAGAAGTGCAGAGCGCCAGTGAAAATTGTACCACGTGCCACAGGTTGCCAACCCCTGTTATAGAATGTATTAAGTGTCTCTAATTCTAAATGAGTACTTTTCAAAAATACAAAGCTTATAATATACCCTCACAACACGAAAAGCTGGATTAATTTACTTTCATACCTAATTTAACCTGTTAAACTTTTGTATTAGTCGTAACGCAACAGTGTGTTTGTAGAAAACACTTTGAAATATTTTTCAGTCATTTAACTTTTAGAAATAATATATCCCTAGATCGGGCATGCACTAAAAAATCAATTCCTTTAAAGGTAGTTATTTTAAACATTGGGGAGATTTTCTTTTGTCACGAATACTGTAAATCTATCCGTATAATGATGTTTTTAAAATGTTAGTTTTGCGACAAAAATATAATTTTTAATATGCAATATTTTCCATCGTCGTTGAATATAACTAAGAGCACATTTTTACAACAAGATTGTAAACAGCAAAATTAGAATTTTTTACAATACGTTTTCCTTACTTTTTCGCCTTATTCCATGTGATATTCTTATAGGAATAATTTCCTTTGCAAAATTTCACTTTTATTGCGAGGAAAAGCTATTTTTTTCCTAATATAAAATCGGTTGATATTCAGAGCTTATTTTCTTAAAATCGATAGTTCCATCACGTAGTGCAAACTATGGTATTTGTGTTTATCAAGTTTCGCATGTAATATTTTTCTCGGGAAATTCTACTGCAAATTTTATAAAACTGAATACATATTTTAGACCTATATATAATGCATTTTGATAGTATCTGATAGTGAGATATTTTTATAATGGAAATTTTTGTTTCTAGACAGAAATTTATAAGTTTTGTTCGAAACGTTATTAATTTATCATAGTACATTAAATTACTTTTCTCTTGTTTTAAATTGGCATTTTAGCGCTATCCATTCAACTACATTTACAGTTTTGTTCAATCTTCAAATCGAAACCGTTTATATTTTAAATTTGTGTATTTCTTAGAATTTTTATTTCGTATGGAAAATTACTACTTGACTACCACCATTTCCGTCTTTTTTGTCATTGGAAGTCATAATTGGAAAATTAATTTACTGAAAATACCAGTTGTTAAATGTTTTCAAATTAAATTTATAAGTTTAAAGTATCCGACCTCTTGCGACAACTGTTTTTTTTAAAAAAATGAAAATATGGGGAATTTTAGATTTTTTTAGTATATTTTAAGAAAAATATGCTAAAATTACAAAAATCAAAAGAAATTATTACTAAAATGGGAAAAATTGGTAAAAATTTACAAAAAATAATATAAACTCGGCCTATTTTGTACCAAAGGTTGATGTTCAGGTTTTCAATTTTTCAATTCTGAAGTGTAGCTATGTTCACTTTTGAAGTGATCTTCAGATAAGATATATTTTCAATTTTTACAAAAACTAGAGTGCTTTATCTTAGTTATTATATGAAATTGCTTAAAATAACAGTGATTATATTGACATAAGGGACTGTAATAAAACAGGGAATGATAAATCTGAAGGTTAAATACTTCTACCATTATACAGAACATACAAAAAAAATTTTATTTAATTATTTTCAATACTTTCTTGGCAATCGCTTTTCCGTTTGAGCATTTTAAAAAAACACACATTTCGAGTAAAACGCGTTTTTAAGTGTGACATCTTGCTTAAAGTAATAGCATCTTCTTTTGCCAAAACACTTGCAGTTTTTGTTCTAGTGAACGAAAAATAATGAACTTGGTATTTTTATAAAGCTAGTAAAATGGTCTATAAAATAAAATAATAAGTTGTCAATTTTTGGCAAAATTCACATTTTAGGGTAGTCGGATACCTTATAATTCTTTTATAAGGCTGTCAAAAAGAAACAAATATGTATTTTTTGTGTAAAACCCAAAATAAATGCATTTAAGGGACACCCCCCCCCAAATAACCAAAACATCGATTTTTGTCATCTCATTTGAATTGTGTATCGCTTATATAAAAAGACATATACAAAATTTCGTAGCTCCAGTTATTTATTTACCTTTTTTTAATAGTGTGTCAAAGTGAAACCCGAAAGTGGAACACGTGACGTCTGCCTTTATAGCTTTTTCATTTGTTTTAATGACCTTTAAATATTCTAATGTTTTTACTCGGGTTTTTATTTTACACCATAATTTATTGAAAACGATACAGCTTTTTTTTAAATATTCAATACAAAATTTTGAAGCTTTTTCTGTTTGTTTTGTATAATATGTTTAATGATTCTTTGCATAGAATATGGATTTGTGTTAACTTATTTTTTTAAGAAATCATCAAAGCTAAATATAGTGATATTTTTCCTGTTTTCCTTGAGTATGATATAAAATCTGTTCAAATAAAAGTATCATTCGTAACACCTGTCTAATGCACAGAAGAGGAAAACTTCTAAGAATAGGAAAAAATTATTCTAAAATATTGATTTGAAAAAGTAGCAAAAAATTTAAAATAAAATTTAAAATTTTTTTTAAAAAATGGTGTTTTTTACGTGTTTTTTTCATGTAGAATGCATGTGAAAAATTTCATATATATTACATACCGTAAAATCCGGTACATAACAGGCACTTTTAAAGCAAACAATATTATCAAAATTCAAAGGTGCGGTATACGCCGGATATAAAAATGAGAGCTTAAAAAAATAAAAAAGATTAGCATAGCAAAAATTTAGACTTTTGCATATATCGAAGTACCGTTTATTTAAAAGAAATGACATTCCTTATGAACTTTAAAGGCTGTAATTCCAGAAGTAAAATATTTTTTTCTAAATTTTGAAATAATACCTCTAATAAAAGACTTAAAAACGTAAGAGATTTCGCATGTACATTTCAGATTTCTTTGTAAGAAAGTGGATGTACGTTATACGGGGAATGTACCTAGAAATTAAAAATTGCAGCTTGAGAGTATAAGTGCATATTATACATCGGATTTTACGGCAAATAAAAAAAGATGTGTACACAGCGTATAATGTTCCTTTATGGTAGATAAAATATAAATGAATATTCATTGAGTTTAATTTAAACAAAACTTAAATAATTTCATTCATCGAAAATGCAACGTTTTAACACCAAATAAAATCGTTAAAAAGTATCCGGACATACACTATGAAATTAACTAACACGTGCTTGTAAAAATTCCTTTAATTTCATTTCTGGTGGATATGCAGGATCATAAAATGCAATTTTAGACCCAAAAAAAAGGGATTTTTTTTAAAAAAAACTTATTTACATCCAGCACAAACACACAAAATAAAAAAAATAGATCCATCGAAAGAAAAACTAAAACCTCTAGCAAGCACTAAAAGACGATTACATGCATGCAGTCTTCCTGAAGAAACTCACTTGTTGTTTGCAAAGTAACGCCAAGGGGGAATTCTGGCAAATTTACTCTGTCAACTTCGCGCGGGTACAGAATTATTCATGCTCTAAGAGGCAGTTGACAGAGTAAATTCCGTTTGGTCGCCAACCTTAGCAACAATGTTGCTGGGTAAATGTCGCCAAGGAAGTGTTAACACTTTTCTCGGGATCTGTTTGAGGTATTCATTCGCTGGATCTGAAATTCCGAAAATGAGTTTCGTACTTTGGAAATGGAAATTTGTTTCAAGTCTTTGGATTATTACAAGTTAAGGGGTAGAGTTGGGAATGTGTTTTTGATGGTTTTAGTGATCTTAAACAGAAAACAATTCCCACTCCCGCCAAAATCGTTAAATATTTCGTTTAATTCTATACATTGAGTAATATAAGTATTTCTATAGGGGGGGGGGATTCATGAAAGCATCTATGATCCTTATGCTATTTACTGAGTAAAATATATAATGTTTTGAGGCATTACAATGTCTGAATATTTCAAATTTTGATTTTAAAATAAAACTTTAAATTTATTGAATAGACTGAAATATGAAATTCAAGTAAAAACTAAGCAAGTTTTTATTTATTCTCGAAGAATACACATTATCTTGATTTATATGAATTTATTTTATTTATATTTATTAATTACATATAAGGATTAATTTATATGAATTCATAAATATTTGATATAAACGCGTCATGAAAAACCTATTTAAATATTTGAAAGCTATTACTGATCTGATACTATAAAATTCCCTTAATTTATTTTTTAGTGTACTTTGGACTATTCGAATAAATATATTCTATACATTATAAAAAAAAAATTTAATGTGTCAATAAATATTTATTAACACTAATTCAAGGATGTTTTAAGAGAATTTAACCAATTCTAGAAAATTAAGTAAATGCTTTATTTTATATTTATATATTGATATTTTTATAAATAATTCAAAATAAATTTTTAACAGTACTTGCGCATTTCCATGGCGTTTCCGACTCAAAGGTCTGCTCAATCGAAAAACAAATTCGCTTGGCAATTTTACGCCATTGACAATGGACAAGTCCATTGAGTATTTGTTAACGACCCACACAGTAAAACTACACGAGATTTACTGGCGACGAACCTTACAATTTTCAGTCGCAATGGAAATGATGAAGACGACATATGAGCTATCTTACTCTTCTCCAAATTAAGAAGGGTTTTGAACTTCGACAGAATTAAACGTGCACCTCAACGCGACAGACAGAAGTTGAAACCATTATCACTAAAAGCTATTGCAGTCCCATCAAATGAAGGGAGTTAAAACAATTCTTTCGCATTAACATGCGAATAGGATTTTGAGATCGCCATATATTCAATGCAGATCCTTCCTCACAGTACCTTCGACAGACTTCTGTTCGATTTTCAAGCCAACTAATAATTCGTTAATATATTCCATTACTTATTAATTAATAACTACAAAGTTTGTCACTGTTAACTACAATGTTGCTTTCGAATTATGACGTGAGTTATTTTTATAGGTATTCATTTATAACAACGTAATATAAAATAAAAATTCAAAAACCAAATAATGAAAGTATGTTGCTAACGTATGACCACAAATCTCGTCTGAATAATATCGTTTTTTTCTTTTGATTTCTTATAACATTTCGATTCTTATACATTTATTCCTAAGCAGTGAATGCTTATGCGATGAGTCGGGGGAAACGCACGATATACATGAACCCTTAAATCTTTTCATGTACCCATATGAACTGGAGAGTACTGCCTGCTCACCATTGGTTATTTTGGAGAAAGACTCCGTTGGTGTCACCAGCTCCATACTTCTAAGGAATCAACAGACGGCCCTATCACGTTTTTTTTAGTGGCTACATCAAGTATCTTACCTTTCGACAGGCCGGAAAGTCTTTCCCAGAGTGTGATTGATGCATGGCTGATCAGGCAGACCTGCCCCGGTCATAATATTGATTGTTTGAATTTTACCGTAGACGAAGGTTTAGACAATCCTATTTAATTTCGAGTTATTTTTAGTGATTTTTAATTTTAATAGAGATGGTGTAGGGGGGGGGGGGTAAGCTACACCATCTGGGATAAGAAACAACACCCGCGTGAACTAAATTTATGACTGAATTAGAGGGCACATATGAATTTATATCTGAATTAGAGGGCACACTTGAATTTATGTCGGAATTAGAGAGTATATATGAATTTATGTCTGAATTAGAGGGTATATATGAATTTATGTCTAAATTAGAGGGCATATATGAATTTATGTCTGAATTAGTGGGCATATATGAATTTATGTCTGAATTAGAGGGCATATATGAATTTATGTCTGAATTAGAGGGCATATATGAATATGTCTGAATTAGAGGTGCTTATATGAATTTGTCTGAATTAGAGGTGCTTATATGAATTTATGTCTGAATTAGAGGGCATATATGAATTTATGTCTGAATTAGAGGGCATATATGAATTTATGTCTGAATTAGAGGGCATATATAAAGTTATGTCTGAATTAGAGGGCATATATAAATTTATGTCTGAATTATAGGGCGTATATGGATTGATGTCTGAATTAGAAGGGCGTATGTGGATTGATGTCTGAATTAGAGGGCGTATGTGGATTGATGTCTGAATTAGAGGGCGTATGTGGATTGATGTCTGAATTAGAGGGGCGTATGTGGATTGATGCTGAATTAGAGGCGTATGTGGATTGATGTCTGAATTAGAAGGCGTATGTGGATTGATGTCTGAATTAGAAGGCGTATGTGGATTGATGTCTGAATTAGAAGGCGTAATGTGGATTGATGTCTGAATTAGAGGGCTTATATGGATTGATGTCTGAATTAGAGGGCTTATATGGATTGATGTCTGAATTAGAGGGCATATATGGATTGATGTCTGAATTAGAGGGCGTATATGGATTTGCGTCTGAATGCAGTTGCAGATTTTTTTCATTAGGATCCCAAGTACAAGATGACTTTATTTTAAAGGTATATTAAACATTCGAAAAATTTTCTGTCTGAAATTGACCTAAAATATCAATATTCTAAAAAAGTAGCACATTTCAAATGAAATCCTGCTGATCAATAGACTGAAACCAATTTTTATTCAACAAAAATAGAAACTTTTGAATTATTTCTATATTTTTTTAGTCATTTGCACGGTAGTTAAAGGCAGTCAAAATAATATAAATGCGGTAAACTTGGATTTTTTCCAGGAAAAAAATGTTACATTTTTGTCAAATAACTGTTGAACTTAATAAATAGTATTTTTAAACAAAAGTTTTTGAAAAAAATTGAATGAAACAAAACTGCCAATAAAACACCGTCGAAAAGAAATAAGAAAATAAATAGGTATAAAATTAATTGGAAAATATAAAATAAATATAACTACATAAATATAGGAGACTAATAACTTTAAATGCTAAACATTCAGCGTTCCTGGATAAAATGCACAGAAAATATGTTCCTAGCATTTTTAATCATATAAATTATACTCTTATTTAATTCATTTTGAGAAATCATACTGTTTTTGAATAAAATTAATAAAGAGAAAAGTGGTGACCACACAATTTTTTTTCCATATTTTGTTTCATTTCTAATGACAATTGTATTGAAATATTGTAACTGCCAAGACACATTCTATTTATCGCTGTACACCAGCGTTTCTCAAAGTGTGGGGCGTGCCCCCCTTGGGGCGTGATAACTCAACGAGGGGAGTGAGCGCATATTTAAAAGTCCAAAAGAAAAGTTTATTTTTAAAAAGTATATATTAATTTACTGAAAGTAAAGAAACAAAATACATTCTGACATAAAATAATAATTACGCTTATAAATGTATCAGTACTGCACTATGTATTTTATAATTAATTTAACAATTCTAAATTAAGAACAAGTTTAATAATTACTTTGATCCCATGGACTTGAAATATATAAAATTATATTCAAAAATTAACACTTATCTTGATAATTTGTACAGTTTATAATTAATCCCTTAACTGCCGATTAAAATTTACACGAATCGCTTCCAATGCCACCATTTTTCAAGTACTCGTAGGAGCGCGTATGTGAAGTATGGAGGGGAATGAATAAATAAACAAATCCTATGAAATAAGTAAATCCTTCGCAAACACTGTCAAGGCCTTTTATTACATTCCAAAGCCTTCGAAATAATTCTATGGATAGCAGTTCACAAAAGATCGTACCTCGGAAAGACGTATATATACGTCCGATGCAATTAACGCTTTAGCTGAGCGAGACGCTTAGATACGCCGTGGCACAAGAGGTTAAAGTCGTATTGTAGCTTTAGCTTCAAAGAAGGGCGTTATTGAAAGTTTGAAACGATTTTTTAAATATTTTTACTTCGATCCCAATAAAAAGCCAGAATAAAGTTGATTCGCATATAAGGAAGAAAATTAATACATATTATTAATATAACTATGATTAATTTATAAGGTTGCTGCAATTGATTAATGCATATGTTAGGTTGATTAATATGCATCATTAATATATAGGAATGAAAATATTTATCCCATAAATATTTCCAAATAGCATGATATATATATAACTGGCTGTAACTAAATATGAAATTGATTTTAAATATTAATCTATTTTATATAAATAAATAACTTATACATAATAATGCAATTTATAATATATTTAATAACTGCTACTGTCTCAGTTAACAAGAGTTGTGAATAGCATTCATCATAAATAATCCTCTGTTCTAGCAATTATTTATTTTGCAACTCTCTCCAGAATACATCTAATATTACACGAAAAACAATATGTGGACACCAATCCATACTTCACAAACACAAGATCCCAGACATGCAATGGAGTGAAAGAAATTTAACGATTTGAATTATAGTTTCGGTTGTCACAGACTGTAAAAGATGTGCTCCCATAAGCTGTTCCAGTTCGGTGACATCATATTTTATATAAACACCAGAGCACTATGGGAAAAGGAAGAAAAACAGAGGGTCGGGATATTGATAAATGGCGGAATATTCCACGACTCTGAACATGTGATGTTCATTAATAACCACCCCAACTATGATGGATGGACGTTTTCGAAGTGAAATGTGTTACTTGAAAACTATAAATAGGAACTTTAAAATTACCTTTTTCTGTTTTTAAACAACATTGAAGCGAAATAGTTTGTTCCTTGTTTTATGTCTATAGGATTCGTAAAAGGTTATTTGTTTTTATTATAATAGTATGGGTGTTTACTTAAAGATTTAAAATTAAGGCATGCAAATATGGCAAATATTTCTAGAAATTCTCAAAAATTAATATAATAGGAATAATTTTTACTCTTATAAATCTGTATACGAATTGGTGATAACCATTGCAAACCTGGTACATCACCCTGGAGTTGGTATCAATTTTTAGTGTTGCACTATAGAGGGTACCAATTGCCTGAATGTAACTTTAATGCCCACTTTCCTCCTGATAGAGAGGCACTCTTGAACTCTGAGGAGGCGAAAAATACCAATAACTTAAGGTATCCGACTACGTTCGAAACCATGATTTTGAAAAATGTATAAAAAGATAATCATGATATTTAGTGTCACTTAAATTAGAATACGTGTATAAAATTGTTTTACAAGTACAATAAAAATTTATTCGAATACAGTATTTTGTCAAAAGA
>BMAO01004745.1:0-56416 GCA_019973975.1 Trichonephila clavata
CTCAAAATTGCCCCACGTGCCACAGATTGCCGACTCCTGGCACATTGACCATACATGGTAAATATTCATACAAATGTATAAGGAATTATTATTCCTTCTTCCCTCTAACCCGGCTAGATGTGTAGGAGGAACTAAATGATCAGATGACAGGATGAACTCAAACTATTTATTTATCTCTACATACAACACAGACACCAATAACATTCTAATTAAACTAAATTGGATCAATCAGAGGACTTAGGTGAGACAAGATAGCGAGGGGACAATATATACGACCATGAGAATCTATCCATACGATAACTTAAACAAAGCTTGATTTAAGAAGATTGATAACGATTTAACTCTCTAACTTATATTTAAACAAATATTACAGTACTTGAATTATTGCAATCCTTTAAACTATTCATGTGACTTGAACACTAATAGTTGACTTATGCCCTTCTTCGAGATTCCAACTGCACGTGTCGTACACTATTACACTGTTACATTCGACTGATAGTTTCTCATTAATTCACTTCACATCCGAGCTATCCTCACTTCACTAATCTTCCATTCTCACTTCCCTAACTTTCAATCCTCACTTCACTAACTCTTAAAACTCGCGAATACAGAGAGAATATATATATATTAAACTTAATTTGCATAATCACGTTTTCCTGCCCTCGGTGAAAGTTAGTTGAAAGAATGCTTGCCCTAAAGGAATCCACAAGGAGTAAGTGAGAGGAACCGAATAGATCATCACAAATGTCAATCTAAAACAAATAAATGTGCGTTACTCAAAATTTGCAAATCGACTCTACAGCTGCTACCCTTCGATTAATTGAGTAAGGAGATACTTTATGGTTTTAGCCTAGGTCTTTACATGGACGATGGGCATGACAACATAATGCAATTATGCCTCTGTTACAGTTGGCGTTTAGTTCAAAATTCCCAGTTTTTCAAAGAATATGTCCGTGGATAACACTTGACGATCAAAATCATTATTTAGAGATCACGATTTATTTGAGTATGAGTCAAGAACGAAACGTGGCCCTCTTCGAATCCGAGGCTCTGAACCTGGGCCCAGGTGGTCCATGCCTTAAGACGTCCCTGTCTATTATACATAAAATTATTAATTGCATATATACACTCATGGCCAAAAAAATTAGTGCACCTTGTTTATTTGGCCCAAGTAGAGCCTTTGAGTTTGACACCCTTAATCTAAACTAAACAAAAGTTTTCCAAAAAAAAGTTAGGAAACATGTTACAGTCAGGATTAAAACTGTCTGTGTCTCAACTGTGAAAATCTTCTTTCATGCGAGTTTCTAGAACTACCTAATGGATTCTAACTCGGCATAGCAAAGTGGCATTAGTTTTCGCACATTGTTGCACAGTTTTGACGCCTTTTTTCAACCTTCTTTTTTGTACTCTTATTTTTCTCTTGCCTTAGGTCTACCTCTTTTGCGCAGAAATCAAAGTCATTAACGATATTTACTCTCGACTCAAAATGCTAAGGGAAGCAGAATTTGGAGAAGTTGAAATACCCTCTTTGCGTAGCTTTCTTTCATGATTTTTTTCTATACTTTTTATCTCTTTATTTAGTGTGCAAGGAAGTTATTATACTAGAAAATGAAATCTGAAAAGAGAGTAGAAAATTTCTTTGTAACTTTTTGCTCCTTATTTGAGTGCAGTTCCTTTTAAAGTTACAGAAGTTGAAAATAATAAAAATAAAACTTTCCTATAGGTTTCTTTTCCTAGAAGCATTTTTTACATTTTCTTTAAGATTAAATTTTGACTTAGATGCAAAATAATAGCGGTTTTTTAGGTTCGTGGTTACATTAATAATGTTGAAATCGATACAGATGTGAACTTTATAAAAACATACTTTAGTGTGTTTAAAAAAAGAGTTGTTTCAGAAATAAGTGTTACAAGTCACAATGCCAAATTTTATGTAATTTTAGATGAATGTTATATAGTTGTTAATAGTTTTAGCATGTTACCTGTTTTTACAATGTATCAATATCTTCTGCTTGTAATGATAAGTTTAGTAAAAGCTTAAATTTGTTTTGTTTTATTTTCATATACTTATTTTTTGTACTAAAATATATAAACAGATTATCTAAATTAAATTTACCAATACTACTTCGACTAATTTAAAACAATTTTTATTCAACAATTTAAACAGTTTTTTATTCTGCTTCACATAAAGAACATATCGAAATGTCTCCAGATGCTGAAAAAGCAACTTCACATAAATATGGAAAAGGCAAGACGTGTATTTCAGATCTTTTTCTGTTAAAACCGGATACACATGTTGCCTTTGTAACCAAAATGATGTTTAAGTACACTCCTTATATATATGTTTCTTTTTAAAGAATCCTTCTGAAAAATAGTCATCTGTAACGAAGTGTAGTATGTTCCCGACGTGTCACAACGGACCTTCTCACGCCTTACAAGATTGTCTTGAGTTAACTCATGAGAACATTTAATTAGGCGCAGCTAAGCACAATGTAATGCATATCACTACCAAACTACCAAGGTGTACCCTCACCAAACTTTTCCTGTACCCCTGGGGGTACAGATACCACCCTTTAGGAAACACAAGTAGAAGAAAGTGTTTGAATTCTTTTGCCATTGAAGTTGTGATGGATCTATACGCTTTCTCTTACTAACTCCTTGGAGACTTCTTAAGGGCAAGAATTATTTCAACCAACTTTCAGCGAAGATAAGAAAACGTGATTATGCAAATTGAGTTTAATATATATATATATATATATATATATATATATATATATATTCTGTATTTGCGAGTTTTATGGAGTTAGTGAAGTGAGAATTGAAGTTTACTGAAGTGAGATAGCTCGGATGTGAAGTGAATTAATGAGAAGCTAGCAATCCGGCAGTAGTACGTAAACATTGTAGGACGTGTGAAATTGGAATCCATAAGAACTGCTCAAATCAACTATTAGTGTTCAAAGCCTCGTCTAACGGATAAAGAATTTCAAGAGTTCAGGTACTGTGCTCATATTTTAAGTAGAAGTTAGAGAGTTGAATTCTTAGCGCAAGTCCGAGATAAATACGAGCTTGTATAAGTTATCGTTGAAATATATTTAAATAATCGTATATAATATCCCCACGCTATCTTGTCTCACCTCAGTCTTCTAAGTGTTGATCAAATTTATCTTAATTGGATCATTATTGTGACAAATAAACAATTGAAGTGATTCATGTCATCTGATCAATTAGTTCCTCCCACACATCTAGCCGGGTTAGAGGGAAGAAAATATAATAATTCCTTACAAAGAGCAACGTCATGAAAAGGGACTGATTAAAGAATGTTAAATCTGTTGATGTTGAAAGTTCTCACAATGGGCTGGTGTTTTAGTTTGGAACGTGGGATTCAAGTTCAGGTATGTCCTCGTCAGTTGACCACAGTTCAAAAGGGGGTCCATCACCAAAAGCCTTCATGTAATAATCAACCACTGACGACGTTTCTGATTCAAAATTTCTTTTCTGCATTATCCAACATTCATCTCAGCGTTGTTTGTTACTAAGTTAAAAATAACTTTTTTTGCAGAATGTTCAACCCTGGAAAATAAATTTCTGTTCCGAGAAAACAGAAATAAAATATAGCTTTTTATTTGAATTGCTTTCGTTTACAAAAAAAAAAAAACTTTAAAAAAAACATTCAATGCGTTTGCTTTTGATGAAATTTTTATACGGAGTTTTTTTTTTTTATAAATGGACCATGCAACTTTTGAAACGTGAATGCACGCTATTCGGAAATTGTGATTGCTTGAGTCACGTGTTCTTTCTTTTCATTTTTCTGAATACATAATATAAAATCTATAATATTATTTGTTTTAATATTCTTCGCAAGTTTTATGTAAACGTATTAGTTTATTATTTGTTGTTGGTTTACTATTTAATATTTACCATAATGTGAAATTTTTTCGATGTGTCATAAAAATCATACGGAATTAGTAAATATTTCAACTGATAATGTTTGCGAACATTGTTTATACTTGGAATATATTCTTAAGTAAAATTTGTTTGCCCTTTGTGTTAAATCAGTGAATTATTTCTGAAGACTAAGAAAAAAACACCCCTCTAATCAGATCAATTTCAACAAGTAATATGTAAAAGAAAAATTTAAGTCAAATCCTACTTTGAATGGATGAATAGAATTTTTTTTATTAACGATTAAAAATTTGAACGATATATGTAAATATAGGGAGTGAGTGAACTAATAGTAGGAATTGAAAAGAAGGCACGATTTGTCTGCATTGTTGTAAAAAGCACGTCTGGTTTAGCTAGTTTGGCTGGAAAACCGGTTTTCGACGCTAACTTTTGTCATTGTTTTAACAGTTACATTGTTATAAAAATGGAGACGAATCTAAGTTGGTGTCAAAAACCGGGAGTTAATTAAATTAAATTAATGAATTAATACTTGAAAAATTGTATTAACATCCAAAGGCATCCCATACAAGTTTCAAAAATAATTATTTTAACTTGATTGGCAATAGAAAGTATTTTATTAACGATTGAAATTTTGAACAAGGTAAATATATGTATGAATAAATATATAGAGAGAGTAAGCTAATAGTAAGAATTGAAAACAAAACATTATTTCGTTATTTTTGAACTGGTCATCCAAAATCCATTAACTAGAAATATCAAGTATTCAAGTTTATTAAAGAAATAAAACTTACAGAAAAAGAGTGAAATGATTGAAAATACTACGCGCTAAAATTTTTGAAAAATAATAATAAAATTATCACTTAAAAATAAAACTTGAAAAGGATCCAATAGAACATCAGCCTGTTCATTTCATGTGGTAGAAGTGTTTTTAATAACGATACAAAACGCGATTTAGCCACTGGTTATAAAAATTCCAATGTTCAAATTTAATTTGTTCACAAGATCTCACAAGCAAATTAATAAGCTTGATATCATACGAGCATAAAGAATGAAAAAAAAAGTTTTATATAGTAAGCTGAAGTTATTAATGCGGTACCTGACTAATTCTACAATAACTTTTATTAATAGGAAAATATGTAAAGACAGAATAAGGGATTAATATAAATTATTTATGAATAGAACGTATCGTGTTAGTATTGTGTTATATTTTTCTCCTTCTATTTACCTTTGTTACATATATAAACTTTGCCACAAAAAATATATATGCACCCAGACGTAAGCGAACCACTATCACAAAACTTAACATGTATGTAGTGTAAAGGCATAAGCAAATTATTACATATGTAGAACCAATTATTTTACTAAGAAGATATGGCACGAAAAAGTTTACAAATCAGTAGGTAGTCAATCAGTGCTTCTCAAACTTTCAATGTTTGCGACCCAATATTAAATCATAATTTTTATCGCACCCCCTTTCCTTACAATAACAATGCATTGGATTCAATAATACTATACTTTGACTCTAAAGTTACAATACGACTTTAACCTTTTTTAGTGCCACCAGACTATATAAACTCAGCCAAAGCATTAATTTTCTGAACGTATATATACGTCTTTCCAAAGTACGATCTTTTCTGTGCACTGCAATCCATAAAATTATTCCAAACACTTTTGAATGAGATAAAAGGACCTTGACAGTTTTTGTGAAGGATTTACTTATTTCAGAGGATTTGCTTATTTACTCCTCTCCCCTCCCCCAAATACAATACATAAGCATGCCTACGTGGAAAATGGTTAGCATGCGGAGCAAATTGCGTAACTTTCTATCAGCAGTTGAGGGATTAATTATAAACCTTACAAATTATTCACATAAGTGTTAATTTTTTTAACATAATTTTATATATGAAAAGCACATGGGGTCACTGGTAACTAATAAGCTTGTTCTAATAGTTTTATTAATTATGAAATACGTTGTGCAGTACTAATATATTTAAAAGCTTATTATACCAGTGTAAATATGTATTTTATTTTTTATTATGTCAGAACGTATTTTGTTTGTTTACTTTCAGTTTATTTATAATTTTTAAATAGCTATTTGTTTACAACTTTTCAATATTCTCGCGCCATTTCGAAGTGTTATCTCGCCCCCACCCCCAAAGGGACGCGCCCCACAGTTTCAGAAACGCTGTAGTAAATCCACTTCTGGCAGCTATGCAAGCCGAAACAAGGCGTGTCATTGAATGAGTGAGGTCCCCTATGACCTCCTGTGTAAGATCATGACATATTCTTTGAAACTGGGCAGTTAATTCACTAGTATTCTGGAAAAGCTGAAAAAGTCTTCTTAGCACGTCCCAGTTGTTCTCTATTGGTGAGATGTCTATTAACCTGGAAGGCCACAGGAGTACTTCATAACCTTGAAGACATTGTTGAGAGAGTCGCGCAGTTTGTGGACGAGCGTTGTCTTTCTGATAAATGGCATCTGGGTGACTTGATAGCACAAACAGTACAAGCGGCGATAAATCTCGTCCACCTAACTGCATGCCATAAAAGTATGTTAAATGACCGCTAGAGGTCATCGTGTGCGCTAACAAATAGCTCCTCACATTGTTATCTCTTGTGTAATCGCCGTATGCCCTTTGACAAAAAATGCCTCATCCGACCGGGGGCCTAGCAGCCGACGCACACGTATCCGCTGGTAATCATTATTGAGAATGACTGGGGATTCATTTCTGAAGATTACACACTTTCAGTCACACTCCAGCTTGCTTAATGTCAGTAAAATTCCAATCGACTTTACTTACAATTTGGGGTCAGTGTAAGTCAGCGCTTCTCAAACTGTGGGGCGCGCCCTCCTATGGGGGCGTGATAACTCTACGAGGAGGCGCAAACATATTGAAAAGTTGAAAACAAAATGTTATTTAAAAAGAAATTATTAATTTACTGAAATTAAACACACAAAATGCGTTCTGACATAATAAAAAATACAACTAACATTTAGTCTGATATAATACACTCATAAATGTATCAGCACTGCCCAACGTATTTTATAATTAATTTAACAATACGAAGTCAAGAACAAGTTTAATAATAACCAGTGACCCCATGGGCTTGTCATGTATAAAATTATACACAAAAATTAGCACATATCTTGATAATTTATACGGCTTATAAATAATCCCTTAACTGCCGAATAAAAGTAAAACGATTCGCTCCCCAATGCCTACGTTTTTCACGTAGAAGCAAAAAAGTGATGTATTGGAGGGGAGGGGGGGGGGGAGAAAATGAATAAATAAGAAATCCTCTGAGAAAAGTAAATCCTTCGCAAACACTGTCAAGGTTCTTTGATTGCTTTCCAAAGCCTTCGGAATAATTTTATGAATAGCAGTGCACAGAAAAGATCGTACTTCAGAAACACGTATATATACGTCCAGCGAATTTAACACATTGGTTGTTCGAGACGTTTATGTACGCCGGTGGTACTTAATAGATTAAAGTCGTACTTTAGCTTAAGTGTCAAAGTATAGTATTATTGAATTTCTGCATTGTTGTTTGTATGGAAGGAGGGCGCGATGAAAATTGTGAATGAATATTGAGTAGCAAATATTGAAAGTTTGAGAAACAGTGGTATAAGTCATCTTGTTGGTCTTAAGTAACTTATACTGTGTCGTGCAGTCGTTTCTGAATGATTTTCCTTAATACCACCGGATGTTTGGATGACGGTAAGATGAGTCAAATCGATTGGTGAGAATTGTTGGTGAGGACTTGGCCGCTGTTATGATTACGCGATCATCGCATGTATCTCTGACCCTCCGCGACGACAGACCAGCCCTTCCATGATCCATTATTGCCAACACCAAGTGACTACCATATCTCTCAGACTGAGTTGGTGACCAATACACCTGTTCGACCAACCTGTATCCTTGAGACCTACAATACACCCCTCTCAAAGTCCAAGAATTGTTCGTAATGTCACCGGTTACGTCTCCGATGCATCTTTAGTCACAATGCCACCCATCCAAGTCGACAGATATGTTTGAATAACCCTATGGCATGAAAATTCATGTTTTTAAACTCTATCAAGTGCGAATCTAATATGCAGATAGTACGCTTACCCTAGTCTCATTGGCGTCAAAAATTTTATCATTTGTATATGTTTTACCAGACTAAATTCCTGCCAAAATTTGTGATAATAGTTCGATTTCTTATGGGTGCATATATATTTTTTGTACCAGATTATCTATTAAGATACCTTTGTCATCAGAGGTTTTTAACACAGCTTTCGGTTGTTTTAACTCAGGAAAATGAAGTTGAAATTAATAAAGTAATTAAAACTCCGAGAGATTCCCCAGTTTTCCTATCACTCTAACTTGCAAAAGTAAGCATATATTTCGTTAAAATAAAATAATTTATTATTTTCTTTTTTTGCCCTCGAGACATTTACAGAAATGACTCGATTTATAAAAAAGAAGCCTTATAAAGAAAGAAACTACATTCCCCATCCTATTTTTGCAAAACAGTTCCAGCAACGAGCAAGGATTTTTCCCCCCACAGAGGTTGCTTCAAAATTTTGAAGAACGTTAACAATGAAATAAGTATATTTTTAAAGTAATTGCTTTTAGTCGAGGCTAGTGATACTACTTGAATAGGTAAAAAGGATTTGGAAAAGTAAACGAATCTTTTTTTTTTCCCGGAGAGAAATGAAAAACATTTTGTGTGTGTGCCTTCAGGATATTTACCTCCTTTCTTATGACATTGAGGATTTATTTATTTACTCTGTATTTTATAATACTAAAAGCAAATTCACTGTTTATTTAGTGTAGAAGTTCTATGCTCATGAAATTTACTTAAAAAATAGTTCTTTTTCACACCTTTAGATCGGAAATATTGTTGAGCCTTAACAGTCCATATGATACCATGTTGTAGTGAAAAATAAGTATTGTGGCTACAGTTAGTGTACATCTTTCCTTTTCAGAATATAAATGCAGTGAAGTACGCTAAGCGCGAAAACACTTCGAAATATTGGTTAACACCAAAGGATAAACGGCCCCGATAAACTACCCTGCATTTTCGTACATTTTTCAATTCCTACTATTAGCTCACTCTCTCTCTATAGTGGATGAATATTAACGTCGCGCTTTTCAACTACACGAGGGCTTTTGGCGACGGTCCGCGTAATTTTGAACCATGGTCAAATGACGTGGATGATACCTGAGTTGGCACCCCCTCTCTTAACTACCACACTACACCAACGGGAGGACATTTGAGCTCTCGAAAGATTTAACGTGCATCGCTCCCCTACACGGCGGATCTTCAGTGGTACTGGGATCGAACTCATGACACGCTAGCCATGATCCCATGCCTAGACCACATGGCTACCGTTGCCACCACTCTCTCTCTACATTTATCTTGTTCAAATTTTGAATCGTTAATAAAATGCATTTTAAAGCACTCAGTTGAGCTGAAATTTTATATACAAGCTTATTTTGGATGACAATACAATTAATAAAAATTAATTGATTAGAGTTAATTATTCAAATATATACAAATACATACATGCTGGCATCATTTTAGGCGACTTAGCGACTATTTTGGCGACTTGGGTCAAAACTTCAAACTTGGTTCAAATTTTCAATCGTTAATAAAATGCATTTTAAAGCACTCAGTTGAGCTGAAATTTTATATACAAGCTTATTTTGGATGACAATACAATTAATAAAAATTAATTGATTAGAGTTAATTATTCAAATATATACAAATACATACACGCTGGCATCATTTTAGGCGACTTAGCGACTATTTTGGCGACTTGGGTCAAAACTTGAAAAGGTTTTTTCCTCACATTTTAAAACGCTCATTTGAGCTGAAATTTTCTCGACACTATTATTTTGTATAACAATACGATAATATAATAATTAATTAAAATTATTAACTAAAATTAATTAATTAAAGAATTACAGATAGAGCCCCGTTGGCTTCATTTTTAGCGACTTGAGTCAAACCTTTTAAAAGATTTCCCCCCCCTCATATTTCAAAGCTGAACGGTTGAAATGAAACTTTATATACATGATTGTTTTGGATGACAATGCGATAGTTTAATGATAATTAATAAAAATTAATTGACATTTACTATTGTGATTCTGTCATATGTATATACATATTTATATTAATTGTAACTATTTAATAAGAAGTAACAAAAATAAATGTTTTTTGTAGATCTAAGTAGAAATTGACATAAAAATTTTTTTATCTTATTTTCTCCTAACACGAAAAGATTTCCCTTCTGGGAGGTGAGGTTTAAGAAGGGTATGAAGCCGCGCGCGCGCGCCGAAAGAGAGGTGATTTCACAAGTTTCTTAAAAAAGAGGCAAATTTGGCTTTTTGAAATACCCTCGGAAAAGCTTGTGACATGTGAGCCAATTTTACTTATCTAAGCTACTTTTAACCGTCACTCTTACAAAACGTCACACAAAAATATTTCATGTTTCATCAGTTGACTTTGGAATTCGGTGGCGAGTACATCGCTGTGTGAGTAAAATCAGTGAGTTTGGTTCGCAGGTATTTTTTTTTTTAATTTAGAAGAATCTTTTACGAGCACAATAACAAAGAGCTCTGGAGAAAAGCATACTGCTATTTCGCTTAAAATAAAGATGGACGTGGATGTTTATCAAAAACAGAAAACCAAAACCAAAATCTGTAAATATTTTGGTGTTGCTAAATTTTGTAATAAATTTCATTAAGTCCTAGTGGATGTTTCTGTTTCATTGATTTTTATTAAATGCATGCATATATACATGTCTATTTAAATAAAACGTACTCTAATTTTGTTGAAGATAAGCTTTTTTTTCGCAATATCCTTTAACACGAAAAAATATTTCGGTTCCCTTGTTTTCGTGTTACGCGATTTTCCCTGTATGTATTTGTGAAATCTTCTCGCGTGAAATAACTAGCGAGATACTTACTATTTGAATTATTCCATTCTTTACGAGATACTGCTTGTGAAATATTCTGTGTGCCGTGAAATACTCTTTCAACCATATAAAATTGCAGTTTAATTTATCCTTTTGACCATTCTCTTGCATTATAGTGAAATTCCAAAGAGAGAACTTTTAGGGTTAATCCACTTCCAGACAGTCCTCTAATTTATCGTTTATGATTCAAAACATATATCACAGAAAATGTGAAAGTGAAGTATAGGCATATCTCGCTTTGTGCAGCTTTTTTCAGTGTAAAATCCGCTTTCGTTAATTTAGTGTTGCAAATTACAAATAATACCGATTGTGATTATCTATAATGTGGTTTGGAAATATTTAGAGCCAAAATAACCTCGCCAAATATTTGCATTAAATCACCGTTTCTCAAACTGTGGGGCACGCCCTCCTGGAGGGGGGTGGGCGTGATACCTCTACGAGAGGGGCACAAGCACATTCAAAAGGTTATTTAAAAAGATTATTACAAACAAAATCCAATCAGACATAATAAAAATATTGTTACGTTGATCGGGGTTCGAGGATTTTATGCAAATCAGTCACAAACAACAAGACAGAAAGAGCGATGATAATTTATTGTCGCAAAAACAATCCTTAAAATACAGGATGCAGCAGCAACATTCACATAATAAATCTCGGAAGGTCTTCACATCTTCAACAGCATACAGATACAATTATCAGTATCTAAAATACACGTAAATAAAAGATTATTAACAAGCACAGCCGAGCTAATCACGGTCAAGGCAAGTATACTAATCGCTCGTCAAAAAAGTGCTCCCTAATCGCTGGTTAAAACAAGACTGAATGGTTGCGGCGAGTATCGCTCTATTTATAGTCATGATGGAAACTTCGAGAAAGATCCTCTTGCGTCCTAGATCATGAAATTAGTGGATTTTTCCACTAATTTCTAGAAGAACCCAGAGGGTCCCCAACTTACCAATATGGTCGCCAAAGGTTGACAAAAATGAAGCTAACTTGGCTCTATCGCCAAGATTTCCCCAAATTCCTATTGAATCGCCATTATAACCTAAGGGACGGCGTTGTTTGTGAATATTACACTTTTGACATAAAATAAATATGGCATAGAATATTATAAATGAGTTCACATTCAAATATAGATTATTTACACTATTTTACAAAATTCGTAACAATATATATACACTGACATACTACACTTATAAATGTATCAGTATTGCACAATGTATTTTACAATTGTTTTCACAATACTCAGTTAAAACCATGGGCTTGTCAAATATAAAATTATGTATAAAAATCAACACTTATCTTAATAATTTGTACGGTTTATATTAATAATCCCTTTACTACCGATTAAAAGTTACGCGATTCGGTTCCCAGTGCCACCGTTTTCCACTTAGGCACGAGTATGTGATGTATTGAAGGTGGATAAAAAAAAAGGAATAAATAAAAAAGCAAATCTGAAATAGGTAAATCCTTCGAAAACACTGTCAGGGTCCTTTGAGCAAAGATCATTTGAGTGAAAAGATTCCCAATTTTTATTAAAACTTAAACTGAAATGTGTTAAACATTAATTATTACATTTGTATTTAGTAAATGATTATTTATAAAGGTATTTAAATTATTGAGAAATAAAGTATTTTTAAAACTACATTCTATCCAAATTTTGCAACTAGAAATGATTAAAAGGAAATGCACTATTTAAATATTATTAGTAATCATGAATTAACATTAATATTTTAAATATTATCAATAGTTTCACAAAATAAACAGATTCAAAACAAATCTATAGTTAAACTCACTTACAAAAGTTAAGCACGGAGAGGAAAATGCTAATTTTTGGAAGCCAATCAGAATTGAAGAGGATGCAATTCGCTGCAGAGGTAGATGGAAGTATGCAAATATGTTAGGTAACAGCCAATCGTGCTTTCATGTCAAGAAATATGCAAAAAGGGCAATCTTATAAGAAGCCAGCTTTATGAAGGGTTACAGAAGTTGATTGTAAGTGCTGATAGAAGGTGTTTAAAACTTTCGTACAATTTGTTTTCAAGACATACGTGTTTCTATGACTTCCAGAAAACGAATGGAAGATTCTGAGTGAGTGCTCGCGTGCTGTGGGGCGCATTGAAGCAGGACAGTCGATGGCAGATGTTGCTCTTTTCTTCGGCGTTTATCATTATGTAATTTCACGTTTATGGAAACAATTCCAAACCACCCAGACAATTGTCCGAAGGCCCGTAGGCGGTCGCCCAAGGGTTACAACCCCCGCAGAAGATCCATATATATTGCTATTGTAGCCAAGTGGAATCGCAGATGGACCTCCACACGTGTGACATCTATGTTTACAGCGTCCATTGGTAAGGCTATATCTGCAGCTACTGTACGCCGAAGATTACTTATGAATGGACTGTATGCCCGGGAACCTAGAGTTTGTGTTCCTCTATCCGTCCAATCAAGAGGGGCACGATTAAAGTAGTGCCGGGAACATGGCAATTGCACTGTGTCTGATTGGGCAATGTCATGTTTACTGATGAGTCAAGATTTGCTCTGGAGCCAGATGACAAGTGTAAAAGGATATGGCGTAAACAAGGAACACGCAATCAGCCCCAAAACATCAACGAACATAACACATTCCGAGGCGGAAGCATTATGGTATGGGCAGGGATTTTATTAGGATACCGCACCGACCTGCACATCTTTAAACGGGGTTCTGCGATGAAGTCCTAGAACCCATTGTGAGATTGTACGCTGCAGCAGTTGGCCCTACTTTTGTTTTAATGGACGATAACGCACGTCACCATAGATCTGACATCGTCGATGATTACCTGGAGAGTAAAGGGATTGCGCATATGTCATGGCCAGCATATTCGCCCGACCTTAATCCCATTGAAAATCTTTGGGATGCTCTCGGCTGTGCTGTATCTTTACGTTTTTCCTCCTCCAGCCACTCTTATTGAACTTTATATATATATATATGTGTGTGTGTGTATTCGTATGTGTGTGTGTGTAAGGATAATTAAATTATATCTAAAATAAAATCTCGTATTTACCAATTAACTTTTAACAGAGTCGAGTCTTACATTAAAAACCTAATTATTTCTCAGAAAATATATTCTAAACGTAACAATTCCAATCCCAGCTCATTCAATTTTATGGTCTTCGCGTATATGATTCTACGCTTAACTTTCTAATGAAAAACATAAATTAAAAAATGTTTAGTAGTTCTGGAAACAAGTATACAGCACAATTAATTTTTCGGGTCACTTGGCGTTCGTTTCTCTTAGCGAAAACATGTGTCTATTGCTCGCAGAGTAAACTCTGCTTTACAAAAAGTTCTCGATGCTGACTTGAAACATCGTAATTCTATTCTATAGATATCAGGATGAAAATATCCTATAATGATTTCCTATATGTATAAGTGGCCTGAATTTTGGTAAAAAGTTAATTATATTACATGTATATCTTAAACATTGTAAAACCGAAGATATGCCTGAATTCTCTATATTGTTCAATTTTTCCATTCATTAGATTTAATGGTGAGAATAAAGTTTAAATATTATGCAAATAAATTAAAATTGCATTCAAAAATAAAAGGAATGCCAACTTCAGATATATAATATCATTATAACAAAATATTTAAATCGCTTTCTTCCTTTCAAAGCAAGGTTTTGTGTACAGTAAAATCCCTATTCAGCTTTATGTCAGTTAAAGATAATTTTTGAGATGCGTAACATTATTTTCTTTTTATGATACGTAGCTATAATTATTTTATTTCATGTAGTATATTTTTTATTGCATTTAAAAGATATTAGCTAAAAGACTAACAAAAAATAATAAGTTTTTTTCAAAATTTTTGATTCTCTATGTCTGTTTTGCAAAATTGCAAAGCATATTTTTGCATAAATGCAAACTAAAAACTTTAAATAAAATCATAAAAAGTTATATTTATTCGATATTTGCAAATGTCCATTTAAACCAACATATGAAGTCAGCATTTTTTTTTAATTAAAAAGTTAATGGTTTGGAAAATCATACATTTTTTTTTCTCAAAAAGTTATCTTATAACTCAGTTTATTATTTCGAGAATGCAATTTCTACATATACTCTGAATAAGTCACGGGAAAAACTCCATTTGTCTAATCAAGTCTGTAAAATCCTCCCTCCTTCGAAAAAAAAAACTGGTTTTCTCATACTGATAGGATTATCCAATTAGACTTCCTGATTAATGGATATTTCAAATACTTGAAAGCGATACAAAGTGTAACAGAAGTACTTCGTTTGACTCGAATTTACGATTACAAAAAGTTCGGTCCTACAAAAAAAAAAAAAAAAAAGAGAGAGAGAAAATGGAATCGAATTTAAAGGAGAATGTTTTCCAGGTTCTTAGAAAGTTTTGATTTTTACAAAAGAATGGAGAAAAAAAGTATACATTCAAATTCCACTATGAAGTAATTACAGAAATATAATGATCAGTTCTTAAATTTCCTTAAAATGTTGACTACAATTGTATATTTTAGATCAGGGGGGGGGGCAATCAAAACGATCTTGCGGGCCAATCCAACGGGCCGCATGTAAAAATATACATCTTTATATTAGATTTGTGTGTGTGTGGGCCCATTATAAACATTTATAAGAGTCAAAATTAAAAACCAGAATGAATTATTCTTCCTTCTAATATATTTTATGTATTCAAACATAGATATTATAATAATAATAGTGCTTATTTCCATAGTTAATTATTGCAAGAATAAAACACAAAATTAATTTGGTATTGGATAAAGTAAGACAAAAATTTGCTTAAAGTTAGCATATGTTTTTTAAAAATACTATAGTAATACATTAACTGAACTACAAAGATATCTGTGTTAAATATTTACATTGTTAAGACAATGTTTATGTAGTGGCATTGATTTTATTTTGTCTATTCATATTTTATTGGCTGCACATTATTACATTGTACACATAAATTTACACAAAAACATCCACACACACACACAGAAAATATCATCTTAACTAAAAGCAATAAGCCTTTACATATTACTGGTACAAATTATCAGTTGAAATGAAATATTTTCAACAGATTGTTATTACATCAAAACAATATTTACAAAACGCATTTATGAGTTAAAAGAAAATAAATTGTCCTGAAATTATTTATTAAAGTTCTCTTCTTTTGTTGGAAATATGTCACTTTCCTTAACAACGAAAGAAATGCATTTATCCAAATGACAAGAATCTCAAATAAAATTATTAAAAATTCATTTAATTAAAACATAATAGAGTTTCTCTTTGAATTCAATTTTGAATATGTTGCTTAATTTTTAAAATTTATTTTAACACGTCATGAATTATGCAGACGACTAAAATAACTTCGAGATTATTTTTTTTAAAAAAATAATTAGTTGTGCAGCTATAAGTTTATTCTTTAAATTAAAAATATTTCGCTTCACAATCATGCGCATTATTAATTTATTTATTCCATTTCATCCCTTCTAAAACATAATATGTTTTCACTTTCTATTTTCCATTCTATTTCTAAAGACGATACAATTTTACATTTTATTTCATGATCTAATATTTAGTTTCAGTTGTTTCAAGAAAAATAAAAAAATGTCAGAACAAAACCGATTAAACATATTTCCTCAAAGGATAAGTTATTTTATTTTTGAAAATATCACTAAGTGAAAATTAATTTTCAAAAAATATTCGTTGCTACTTAATTCATTCAAAAGCTTATTTATAAATTAAAAATTAATTATCATTTCAATTAAAAATAAATTTTCCTTTAAACATTTTATAACAAAGTTTAAATGCTAAAAAATTAATTAAGTTTTGATCTTTTGAAAATAAAATTTAAAACTCTTTTTTTTATTTTATGTATCTAATGCATTCAGAGAGTTAAAAAAATCGTTTTATCTAATTATTTCAAAAAGTTAAAGTGGCCGTGGTAGCCAAGTGGTCTAGGCATCAGATCGAGGCTAGCATGTCATGAGTTCGATCCCAGTACCACTGAAGACCCGCCTAGTAGGGGAGCGATGCACGTTAGATCTTTTGGCCTCCCGTTGGTGTGGTGTGGTAGTTAGGAGACGGGGTGCCAGCTCAGGTGTCGTCCGCGTCACTTGACCATGGTTCAAAATTACGCAAACCAATATACCAAAATACCAATCCGCAGCCCATTGGATAAAAAAAACATTTATTTTCTCATTGTATACATGGAGAAGTTTTCAAAATACACATATATAATTCACTACTACTCGTTGTAATTCCAAGCGCTCATCATCCTTTGATGAATAAGTTAAAAATCGCTTTCGTCATTTATAGATACAATTTCAATTGATTTATTTTTTTTGGCACCATAAAATAAGAGATAAGATTTTACAACGATGGTTAGTTGGTCAGTTGCTTGTAAATGCCACGATAACAAGATATGCCTGATCGAAGCTCTTTTTGCAATTTAATACTTTTTTTCAGAATTGATATCTATTTTAAGAAAGCTCTTTTCCAATTTGTTGGAAAGCTGTATCCCTGCTTATATTTTACCCGCTCTCAAAGAATCCGGTTTTTCTTTTCCGTCTTCATAATCTATCAAATTATTGATATAGTCACTGTCATTGAACGTAACGTCTTCAATCAAACGCGGTCTGTTGACGCGTTGAGAGGAAGCAACTGAAGGTGCATTGTGGGAGACTGTTTATAACAAATGAACAGAGCGTCTTGAAGTGTATATTTGCACATTGCACTGTACATTGCTCACCCTCTAAACATTCGCCTCGCGAGGGGGCCTAGGTCTCTAGGGGGCCCAAAGCCTGACTAACGCCAGGTATGTATTTACCGAATTTATAAAATATTAAAGGCAAAAAACCTGACTCTTTTCAGGGAGGCCCTAACATTCTCCGCGCCACTGGTATATTGATAGAAAACCTTTAAGTGACGTCAAAGTCATTGAAACTCATATGCCGCATAAAAAAGATAGCAAAGAAGAAATCACACAAAACAAATCGCATAAAAAAAGACCGCACAAAATCGGGTTCTACTATATACATCAAAATAATTTGATTTCAATTCCTGTTATGTTATTCTTGAAGGGTTTGAACAATAACAACAGGAAAAAAATCACGAAATATTTAACATGAATCTTGAAAACAATTTTCCTACTCCTTTTCTTTTAAGTCCCATTTTCAGTGAATCAAAAACAATATTTTATTTTCCAAGAGTCACATAAATTATTTATTGTGAGTAATCACTAACAAACACGTTGAATAAGTAATTAACACACATTTTGAATGAGAGACGAGACAGTTTAATTTCCTCGTAGTTTTTTTTACGCATGAATTACTCGCATGCAGCACCAATTACTGCATTTTATGTGACGTCCTTAAATCATTTGTCAGGGATTAAATGATCGCGGAAAGTTCTCCAGAAGAATCTCGCTATTACGAAAAATAATGGCTCGTACGCTTTTAGACAAACACTTGCTATTTATATTGTTGTTTAATGAAGGTTCTCAGAATATGCATAGGAAATTTATTTCATAAAAACTGCACAAAGAATATTATTTTGCTTTTTTGAAAAAAAAGATTTTTTTGTAGATAAATTTAATGTAAGAAAAATGACTTTATTTTATTTTGTGTCAATACTATAAGAGTGTACCGTCTTGTAATATAATTAATGTAGATCTTCTTGCTCACGCAAACATACGCCCATATATATATATATGCATATATATGTAGTAATTCCCAGTAATATAATCCTTTAAAATAACTTTTAACTACCAATGGTCCATCCCTTCAGGACCAACGTTTTAGTAATAAGTTAACCCGCCGCCTAACGAGAGTATTTTAAACTACACCTATCCACCCACTCAGATCATGTGATTTGAGAAGCCTATAAATACCGAGCCTATAAATACCGAAATACCTTTCGTTTCTGTATTTTGTCTGCGTAAACATGTAGCTGGCTGCCGAGCGTGTTTGTGTGTGTGAGTGTATTGTGTCGTCCCCTGTAATGTTTTATGTGCTTAAGATGTGGAATTAAACAGATTTGAATAACCCGATGACTGCCTCTTGGATAATATTTATTATGCCTCACCAATCATATTATAAAGAAATCATGTCAAGGGCCGCGTCTATTACATATATATAAGATTTTAGAAAGGATATATTAGAAATTATAAAAAAAATAATAGAATTTAAAGTATAAAATATGGATGCTACAGTATTATAAACATTGCTGACTTAGGACAGCTCATATAAATAAAATAATTTATATAAAAGTGGGGTTGAACATGTGTTTTAGCCAGCCAGCCCCTTACCCCTTTCTGTTAATAATACTTAGCAAAAAACCTATTGAAAATAATGGAAAAAATAACTAAATCCATTACAAGAAAAAGGTAACTGACCTAAAAATTGCATTCAAAAATGGAAACCTCGCGCTAAATCTGAGTACATACAATAAGCTAGTTATTGCCAGATTCTAGACCCAAATGCAAAGTTAAAGCATGGGAACGGCTGAATAGTAGCACTTAGCAGAAGTATGAAAATAGAAATAAAAAAATTAAAAAGTGTATACATACTACCATTAATTTAGGAACACTAGAATTTTCTGTGAATTAAAAAAAAAACTAAGAGAATAAGTAATTTTATCTAATATTAGAATATGAAGGTAACTATATCTATCTACGAAAAATGATGAATTTATAATATTAAACTATTAATATTCTAAAGAATTTTAATCCTTACTATTTAGAATTGTTTAGAATTGCGTTGTTTATATATATAATAATAATTACCATTAAATTATTCTTAATATCTTTTACTTACCTATAGTCCATCCCTTCTGGACGCACGAGTTGGTAATAAGTTAGCCAGCCGCCTAACGAGAGTATTTTGAACTACATCTATCCACCCACTCAGATCATGTGATTTGAGCTGACTATAAATACTGAGATTTCTGGAAACCACGCTCTTTCTCTTCTGTTATTTGTCTGCCTTCAACATGTAGCCTGCTGCAGCTCATTGTGCATTCGTTTCCTTTGTTCTGTATTGTGTCCATGCTTTATGTTTAACATGCTTATGTGTTTCAAGATGTGGAATAAAACAGATTTTAATTATCACAGACTGCCTCGTCAATCTCATCCAAAGAAAACATCAACCATCATAAATAATGATCCAATTAAGGAATCCTTCACACTCGCCAAATTGGTGATACTCAAAATATTATATATATATAATATATATATGTAATCGACGTTGGCCGTTGACATGATTTCTTAAATAATATGATCGCTATTGTTGATGGATTCTTTGGCTGGGATTGACGAGGCATTCCGGTGATTAATTAAAACTATTTATTCCACATCTTAAGCACATAAAACATTACAAGGACGACACAATATCAGCACACACAAATACACTGCAGTCGGCTACATGTTTACGCAGACAAAATACAGAAGCGAAAGAGGAATTGGTCTCCAGGAATCTCGGTTTTATAGGCTTCTCAAATCACATGATCTTGAGTGGGTGGATAGGTGTAGTTTAAAATACTCTCGTTAGGTGGGGTGAACTTATTACTAAAAGTTGGTCTGAAGGATGGACCATTGTAGTTAACGTTATTTTAAAGGATTATATTACTAATTATTATATATATATATATATATATATATATATAATCATATTTTGGCGAGTGTAAGGAATTCCTTAACAATCGTATTTTAGATTGTTAATGTTGCATACTGATGTTATTGAAAAAGCAGTCTTTGGTAGTAAGAAATCTGGTTTATTGTACATTTTGACACAAAACAGAGAATGGACGACACAACATAGAACAAAGACAAAAGACGCTGTAACTACATGACGAAGACAAATAAAGCAGATTTTCCAGAATCTCGGTATTTATACAAAGCGGCAAACGGAACTACAACTCACATGATCTCCGTAGACAAAGCTTGTTTATTGGTGGAAAGATATCGTTCGATAGGTTCCCGTTAGGCGGGTAGCTAGTAATTATTTTTCTGCGAGTCCTGAAGGGCAGGGCCATAACAAATTAAAGACATGTTCAAGATGAAATTAATGGGAATTTACTCGAAAGGATTTTATCTACATTTGAATGAAAGAGGCAAAAATGGAAATGATTAAACGGTGTATGAAGAAAGGATTAATAGAATTTCTGCATATATACCCAAAATTAAGGATATGCGTATGTTAGAGAGAAAGGGCTTTATACTTAGATCAATCAAAATAATGCAATTCTTACGTTTTTACCTGTTGTTGCATTAAAGAAAAAACTTTGTATCGGCGTTTTTCTTCTCGGTACCCATTTTGAAAAACACAGTATTTCCTTTGCCCAGTTTTGGCGCTGAAAAGTCAGATCTAAACTAGGATTCTGCTAATTTCACCCAAATTTTTCTTTTTAAAAAGTTTGAGAAAGTAACTTCGTCATTATTTTAAGAATGACACTCAGTGATTTTCTACAAAAGCTTTTATGTTTTATTGTTATAATGTGCCGGCATAGATACACACTTCCCCATATTATTTCCGATAAAATATTTCACTGATGAATATCCTTTAATCAATTTCTAGTACGACATTTACCCCCACTGGATTATATAAATAGTACTAATAGTTATATACATTCTCATTATTATGATACGGAAAATGTCATTTCATTGAAAACATGTACAGTAATATCACTTGACGTGGTTTTATATTTAACCTATATCACTAAAATTTTATCACTGTTCATTATTTAGCACAATCTCAGTTTTCAGTTCCACTTATTTTAATGTAAACACCATTGATTTCTCGACATATGTATAACTAGTCCCTATGTAAAGCAAACTAATCACGGATACCATAGAATATTATCAGTATAAATGAACCCAGTATTTAAATTTACTTACAATCTCTGCAGCTAAATTAGTCGATTAAACTTATCTGACGCATAGTTAAGAAGATCATAGACTCTTAGAGAGTGTATCAACCATCTGCAATGCGCTTTGTTGAGCAATATATGATGCGTAGTATAACACTATAAATTATCATTAGATAATGCTTTGGTATATATATTCAGGAATTTTTCTTGAGTATCTAAATTTAGCTCAGAGCAATCTTAGTTGACTCTTTGTGACTAAATATATGTATATGAATATATATTTAAGTTTATAATCAAATTGAAGGTAATGTGATTAATAGTCTTAACAGTGAGTAATGGCCCTAGCCATTTAATGCGTCAAACTTAAACCTATGTTTGTGATTTAGAATTTATGTTAAGAAATACAAATGATTTATACACATTTATGTTTACTCGTTTGATTTTGATACATTTATTCATTTCCTAAGCTATATGTAGATAGTAATATCCACAAAAGTTTTTTATTCTGAAACAGACGAGAAGAGTAATGGCGATTGATGATAACAAAAAGCTTACGAAGAAATTAATGGTGATATAATTGACGATCTCAATCACGTTCATTAATATATAATCTGATCACAAGTTGAGAAGTGTTTCAGTGGAGAAACAGGCATATCAGGGGTGAGCCTTAAGTCGATCGATCGACCAGTGGATTACCAAGACACCTTGGGGTGACCGCCTGAAGATTAGAAGTTAGTAATTATATACCGAAATATTCAAGACTGGTTGACAGTATGCATACTGTTTTCTACTGACTTTTACTACGAGAACTAACTTTGGAAGAAAATGTTTTATTTTTTAATGTATTTTTAATGTAATCTGATAATAAATGCATCATTTCACAACATTATATTTGGAGCTATTATTCTTATGTTTGTATCTTGCATTTTGCTTTAAACGCGGTGTTAATAGTGTAATATTTTTTTATTGTATTTATGTAGGAAGTACATATTTGTTATGTATTATTAAGTTATAATAAATATTGTAGACCTTAGCCCACCACACCTACACCATTGGGTAGACTGCAACATCTTTCAAAAAGTTAGAAGTAGCCCGTACCCTGAAAAAGTTTACCTGCTGCTGAAGTACATGAACATAGTTCTTATTCTGTCAAAACTGGGATGAGATATCAAAAACACTCTAAATAGAAAATGATTATGAAAACTTCGTAAGGAATTCATTAAGTCAAACTGATTATAAGTTTTTTTTTTATTTTAATAATTAATTTCAATTTCCATACCGTGTAACAGATAATTTATATTTATTTTTAAGTATTTGGCGCTATGGTATATTATGTAATAATAATAACCACACATAGTTTATTTTCTTTTTATAATTTCCAAATAAAAGGTTAATCTTAAGTAACATACTTTGTGTGTTTACAGCCCATCTTTATATCCTTATTTCTTATTTTTATTTATCTGAATTTAGCGTTTGCAAATTTGTATGGTCTCTATTATTGAACTGAAGATCATGCGTATGTTAAAATGTTGAATTATGGTGGGTAAAGAAGAAATAAAAAAGAAAGTGGATTAGAACACTGCATACCATTATTATAAATGAATAGTTTAAAGCGTATAATTATTACAGTTGAATATTTCTGTTGTATTCTTATAGACTCTTATTAGCTTATGTAACTAATAAAGTATACTTTGCAATTTGTTTATTGAAACATATTTACTTATTATACACTTTAAGTAAATAGAATACTTTGAACCTGATAAAATATCTTCTCCTTTGAGGATGGAAGTATATTTAAAAAAAATATTTATGTAATAAAAAAGAAAGAAAGAATTAAATTGCATAATCCAGTTGCCATGTCTAATGTGTCTTAATCATTGATTATTTGATATTTTTCATATTTAACACTATTTTTCGTACGGAAATCATAATTTAATTTTGAAAAACTTTTAGATAAGGCCAACACATATATATTGACAGTTTATCTACAGTTTCATAAAATAGACAACTATATGACGTATTTTAAAACAGCACCCTTAACTGAATGTTTAATAATATACAAAGATAGTACCTGACTTCAAATTTAATTTTTTAAGTTATAATGCAATGAAATGATGATATTTGAAGTTCTTTGGAAATAACATATGGAAAAACAAATCTCCATCTTTCGGAACAACACTACAAGGCTAATTAAATCTCAAAGTTAGGTATTTATGAATATCAGTGTTTAATATTAAAATATGAAAATATATTCTCGTATGAGATAACCATCTCATTCGAAATCTCAAGGGGGGAAAAAGAGAAAAAAACATAACTTAGGAAAAACGGTTTTTTAAAACATTTTCCTTTAGACATGAGCAAGCAATTTTAATATTTTCAATTCATCTGGGTGTTTTGGAAGGAATTTTTATTCTAAATGGGGGGAAATCACTGCAATCTATCAAGCGTAATTTTTTCGTCAGTGTCTGAATCAGAATTTCCGAAAGTTCATAAAGTTCACATTTGGCTCTTGAGATGACTAAATGCATATGATCTTCATGCAGCGAATTTTTGCACCTCACCATGAAACATCGATTGCCGTATACGAATTTCGTTTCCCTCACATTTCCCAAAGAAAAAAATATGTCAGAGGAAGTATGACTAACGTGGATAGTGTAAAAGAGAATAAATGGAAGGAAAAATGTGTTAGTTTCCGTGGGGGTTACGGCTATCTATAAATAAAAAAAGATCTTCGTTGGAGTCTGGCGTTTTACTTTACAAAGAAAAAAATATCTCACCCATCGATTGAAAAATATCCTACCCATCTGACAAATGTTTCGACTTTATGGCGTCATGTTTGAAAATTACAGAATGTTTTTTTTCAATTCAGTTTATAAACAGTTTTTGAATTTTGGCAAAATTTTTGAAGGAAAAACATACTCTCGGTTGATTAACTTGCATTCGGAAATGCGCGATCTTTAAAAATATGTGTTTAAAAATGTTTTACTCTTAACCCTCTTAAGGATATACCATAAATTAACAAATATATTAATCTTTTATGGTGTACTTCAGCGTTTCTCAAACTGTGGGGCACGTCCCCAAGGGAGGTGTGATAACCTTACAATGGGGGGGGGCGAGCATATCGAAAAGTCATAAATAAATTATTTAAAAAATTTCAAATTTATTGAAAGGAAGCAAAACAAGATATACATTAGGACATAATAAAAATAAATATATATTTACACGGATATAATGTATTTATAAATGTATCAGTGCTGCACACAATGTAGTATTTGATAATTAATTTTACAATACTAAGTGAAGAATAAATTTAATAATTACTAGTGATTCAGGTAGGCTTGTACGGTTTCTGGTATAATTTTTCCGGCTTATAATTAATATCATATTGTAGCTTTAACGCCAAAGTGCTTTATTACTGCATTCAATACATAGTTATTGTAAAAAGGGGGCGATGAAAATTACGATTAAAAATCTGGTCAAAAACATTGAAAATTTGAGAAGTACTGGTGTACTTAATAATAATGCATGCAATTGAATGCCATTTTCAGTTGTGGAATAATGAATTTATGTTTTTCGGCATTCTTTATAACAATAGCATAAGCTTTTTAGATTCGAAAAACTTGCAAAAATGCTTTTTAGTGTTCCCTCTTATTTTATTGTCTTAAATTAAAATAAGTTAAATGTTAAAATACAAAACAAAAGTGTGTTTAGCTATTTAAAAAAATTACATTTTAATGGTGTTTTCCAATTCAAGATGGACCCAAGTTGACTAAACATCCCCATTAATTATTTAAAGTGAACAATTAGTCTTTCATGGCCTTTTTACAAACTGTATTGTATTACAAAAGTCTCTATTCTTCAGTACTCTCATTTATTTAATTAAAAAGCCCTCGAAATGTATTCTTAAAAATAAAACAAGATTTTTTTTTTATTTCTGCGATATTATACAAAAGTCTATGAATTTTAAATAAAAATATGAGAACGGAAAGACTAATTTCCTTAAGAGTCTCTGTTGCCAATCCGTTAAAAAGTTTCTAGTAAATGAGAAATTAAATTACATTTTTTTTTTCCTTCCACGATCGTTCTTTTGTGTTCAGTACAATTCCGTTACGCTAACGACACTTGACTTGAAAAGGTCGAGCGTGTTTTTAGTTTTATTCTTTTTACAATTGTAGAAACTTCTAAACCAACATTGTTTCCCCGATGTGATCTTCTTTTCATTAATACTCTTCAACAACCCATTCAACTCAAACAAGGGACTAGAAGCAAGAAAGATGAGATAAATACTTTTAAACTTAAGAATTAAATGAAAAAATATTGTTTAAGTTCCTATAAATATTTTTAATTGATTCCTGTGTACTTTTCTTGAGTATAACTTCGTTCGATTATTTGGATTACAATCAGGTCTTAACATAAATTACTTCAATATTTTTTAAAAGTTCTTTGTTTGCTCATCAGCAAAAAAGGAATATGTAAAATAAGTTAATAATGCAATTACAATCATATTTCAAATTTCATTAAGTTTTCAGATGAATTCATCTTTGTTAAATTATTTCTTAAAAAAATATAAAGATTTATAGCAATTCTGGATTAGTAGAATAATATTTTTATAAATATTTTAATTGACATTTTTTAATTAATACATAAATGACTAACATACACAATACTACTTATTTCTTTACATAAATGATTTTGTTAAATGACAGTTGTGGATTTTCATTATATTATGAGGTCTGCAAATTAGTATGTTTCAATATATTTTAATAGCGAAGTTGTTACAAAGTTTTTCATGCTGCATCAATGGAAACTTTCATCTGACAAGTATGGAAATAAACTAAAAAAATATTCGTTTAAAATTTGTTATAATTGAAATACTTTTAGTTATTGGTCCTTGGGCCTCTCTCTTGGAAATAGCACCTGGAGTGAAAAAAAGTATGATATGGGTTTGCTGGAGGTCTCTGGAGTTCCAGTTTTATAACCTCAAGCTATATTTTAAATTTTAAATATCATTTATTAAAAAAAGGCTATTTAAATTTCAAAAGGAAATGACAGTAGAGAGACATTCGGAAAAACTAAACCCTCCCAACCTGTGACTGGTCCTTTTCTCGCCTTTTTACTAATCTCCTTGGGAAAAATACTTTCTTAACTGTTGTTTGAGTTTAAAATCACCTTTTGTAGAGAGAAATTGATTTTGTGCTATTTAACTCTAGCAAAGTAAGTTTTAGAGTTAATCGTTAGGCTGCTATTAAAGTCAGATTAGAGAAGTGACTATCGGAAGTCTTTGGAGTTCATTACAGGAAGCTTTAGCTCGGGATATCCAGTCGACCACGGGGAAGAAATGAAAAGTGCAGTTGCATTGGATCGCAAGCAGTTAAGTGCAAAATTACTTGTCTTAGGAATTTAGGATAGCAATTTAATTTGACAGCTTTCTCTGTTTATAATATTGCTTGATAGTCAATTGATAAAAAAAAGTGACAAAGTTTATTTGGTTCATTCGATGTATGTTCATTCGATGTTCCAAACTTCACCAGCAACCGCAGGGTCGCGACGACCCTACCAAACTACAACCTCAAGTAACCTTAACTTAACCTAAAAACTCACCACAAGAGTTTTTATGTCTCTTTGACAGGGATAAGTTACGTATTAAAATAACCCTTTGTCGAAATGGGAGTGGCACCATAAATGAAATCGTTTGCTTATGTGGTTTACAGTACCTGTAAAAAATAGACATAACTCTTTATTCACACAAAAATTCACAAGCAATGGGTATAGTTAACTTTGCGTGTGTGTGCATATGTCAGGCATTAAATGAACTCTCGTTAAATGATAAATAACCGACCATGGGGAAAAAATAACTCAATTGCTCGCTTTAAAAAAAATATCCCAAAACCCAAGAAAGAAAAATAACTGCTGCAAAAAATGATATTTTATAAAGATAAAATATCAAACACAATAGAACCCATAAAATTACAAATTTCAATATTTCGGTCAAAATTTTAATTTTAGCATTATTATCAGAATGCTCAACTCCTTCCGTATTAACTTTACAGGAGCAAGTAAAAACTGTTTATTATAACTAGTCACGGAAATTATTTCCTTGCGATTATGAATCTAGTTGTAAAAATGATCAAGCAATTTAATTTTACATTTTATTTTTAAATTTGCAAACTAGGTTATTAAGAAAATTGACTTACTAACAGTCTTATTTCGATTTGTGAAGTTACGCATTCTAGTAACTATGGTATTTTACAAGTTAAGTCTTCATAAGTTTTACTATGAAATAAAAACGGTTAATAAAAAATATGTAGCAATATATATAAGTATATATGCTGAGGAACATTTGCAAGAAGAATCTTTGTCGAGTCCCTGTATGGAGAAATGTGTGTATATGCTCTTTAATGCATTTCAAACTCAAATGTTTGCGGAATCTGATTCAGATATCGGTGAAAAATATAAAGGTAGAAGTTGAATTCTTTTTCGAAGAAAACTGGTCACCTATAGCCTGAAATCTTGGCTCATCAGTGAAGCTAAAAAAGGGAGAAAAAAACATTATTTCACTCGTAAAAAATAGTAGAGAAAAACGTGTTGGAAAGATATGATCGAAGCATTAACGATGTGGCTTCTTGCCAAAAAGAGATAAATTGGTTCAAACCTCAAACTCTGTAACTCAATTTATTACGTGATGTGTTGGAAGCAACAGAGATTTCGTTGCGTGAAAAAGGCTTTTAAATTCGCGTATAGAATTTCAATACAATATTAAATTCCGAATCGATACAATTAATCCATAAATGAGAAATTTTTGAAAGCATTGGTACTAAAAGCAGACAGCAAGAAATATGTTTATAATTTCTATTGTAATTGATATCATGCTTTCAGTTCAAAGTGAAAACGGAAATAGTGTTTCATTATGATTTTGCTTTATGAGTAGCAGCAATTAATTTGACTTAAGATGATGACCATGAATCTGTTTTAAGATATCGGGTCACCGCGCGCGTGGGAAACTCTTTCAACTTTTTCCCTTACTTCTTTCCAAAAGAGATGACTAAAGTTAGTAGTCAGAGATTGGACATTTTGGTTTTGATTTACTATGATTCTGTGAAGATGTTTGTCTGACTATTAATTAGTTCGAAATGCATCAGATATGAAAAATGTTTGCATACACTCGAAGGTTTAATTATGACGTTTTTATGACGTCCCTTACGACAGAAATTCGAATCTCGAAATGTTTAGCTTAAAGTGAATAAATTCGAAATTTATACAGCGTGATTCAAAAAAGAAATGCATCAAAGCACTTATAAAGCATCTCATTATTATAAAACTTTACATATTATTTTAAATATTATAATATAATATATATATATATGTATATAAATAATTCCATACTATTTTTTAAAAGATGTTATTTTGAAACAATTCTCAACTTAAAATATTAGTTTTTCAACTAGGAATTTTAATTCATTTCTTTGATAACATTAATTTCGAATATCGAGTAAAAATAATTCTTACGAACAACAAATTTTTAATGTGCAATAAAACTACACGAGTTCTGATTGACAGTGTATGCTTAAATGAGTGGACATTTATGTGAAAAAAATTTTTGAAACTTAAAGTTTTATGCACGAAAAAAAAAAATCCGTGCTTGTACCGAAATCTAGCTTTTCGTGTGATTTCACAAATTGTTTATGTTCGATAGCAGCACCGTACCTCAAATAGATATTTTTATGTTTTAAATTAATATATAATAATTTATAACTTTTAAATCGCAAAAAGAAATGATATCTTCTGTCGTTATAGCACATCACTCAATAAGTCGCGGGCCTAACATATAGATAGTGCTATCTTCTAACTTTTCTAAGCCTAACCTAGTAGTACTAACTTTCAAACGGCACGTGTCAAAATTTCGAGAGAATATCTTGTTTAGTTATAAAGTTATACAGTGGTTTTTTGTGGCAACAGTGGCAACTGTTTGGATATTATGATGAAAAATAATTTCGTGTGCTAATCAAACATTACTTTCTGTTGGGGAAAAACACTGTTCAAGCAAAAAAAATGGCTTGATAAATGTTATCCGGACTCTGCTTCATCGCAAACAACTGTTAAAAGATGGTATGCTGACTTAAAACGTGGTCGTACAGACACAAACGACGTTGAACGTTCAGGTCACCCAAATTCTGCAGTTGTTCCAGAAATCATCATAAAAGTGATTGAAATCGTTTTAGCCGATCATAAATTGAAGTTGCGTGAGTTAGCAGAGAACTTAAAGGTATCAAAAGGCAGTACATTTGCTATTTTGCGTGATCATTTGTCAATGAGAAAGCTGTGTTCAAAGTGGGTGCCGCGTTTTCTCACTGTTGATCAAAAACAACAACGCATCGACGATTCAGAGCGTTGTTTGGAGCTATTTAAGCTAAATAAACAAGAATTTTTACAGTAGATATGTGACAGTGGATGAAACATGGATACATTACTGCAAGCCTGAATGAAAAAGATCGTCAGCTGAGCGGACAGAAGCCAGTGAAAGGCGTCCAAAGCGACCAAAAACTCAAACGTCAGCTAGCAAGGTTATGGCATCCATATTTTGGGATGCTCATTTGATTTTGTTTTTTGACTACCTTGAGAAAGGCAAAACAATTAATAGTCCTTATTACATGGCGTTATTGGATCAACTGGATAAAAAAAAATAAAGAAAAAAGTCATCAAATCCAAAAGAAAAAGTACTGTTTCACCAAGACAAAGCTTCGTGACACAAGTCCATGAAAACTGATATAATTCTTCATGGTGAACTAACGCAGGCAAAGCTTGGCAGCGAAATTTTATGTCGAGAAGGCATAGTAAGAAAACAGTTTCTCTAAACATATATTTCATTCTTTAAATAAGCCAAGTGAATCTGCTCGCCACTGGAGCAATTAAAACATTAAGTTAAAAAAATATAATCATCAAAAAACAATATAACTAGACGTTAACTGATTCGAACCACTCTTTCAATTTTCTAACTTCTAATAAAATCGAAACATCTTAAAAAATACTAAGCAACAAACCAGTTGCACATATCTAAAATGCCTTCAGTGGAAGAGCCCAATCATTTCGTCTGAAACCGACGATCATCTCTTGACCAACCTCGGTCTCCTTAAATATACGTGCTAAGTTAGTTTAATCTACATTGCAGCTGTTGCCAACTACAAAACTCTAAACTCACAAAAAGTCGGGTTCGAATCAGTTTATCCACCCGAGATCATGGCGCGTAGTGTTGGAAAAACTCAAGGACACTACAAAAATTCGGATCCCAAAATAATTTTTTTTTCAAATGTCTAACAAAAACGATGGTCAAATTGATCGAATTGCACTTCGAATTACTTTCCCACCAACCGTACAGTCCAGATCTGGCTCTCAATGACTACTAGCTGTTTGCAGATCTTAAGAGAATGCTGCAGGGAAAGAGGTTTGGTACAAATGAAGAAGTTATTCCCGAAGTAGAAGCCTATTTTGAGAGCAAAGACAATTCGTTCTACGAAAAATGTATTAAAAAATTACAAGAGCACTGGGCTGCATGCATCACTCTTGAAGGGGAGTATCTTGATAAATAAAGTTCAATTTTGCAGAAAAGTTGTTGTTTTGCTAGTTAGGCCCGGGACGTATTGAGTGATGTGTTAAATAAATCTAATTCCTTAACTATATCACATAGAATTGGTATTCTTAAATGTAAATTTAGGGCTAAAGTTTTATTTTGGTCTTTATTGCGCATGTTTACAGTTTGGATGAATCAAAGAATTTGACATAAAAAGAGAATGAAAATATATAGAAAAATATTTCAAATACTACATTAGAGTCTCGAAAAATTACCCCACGAGAACCCCGCAGTCCGGACAACTCAATCACACTCTTGCAGGTTGAAACATGCTGAGGATACCGAACAAATTCCTAAAATATCACACAGTGTGATTTTAAAGGCTGTTGAAACCACCTTTCAGTATTTTGAACTACAAAGTGTATCGGCAATGGACTTACTGTTCCTTCGTCGTCTTCGTGATGAAGCAGCAAAACGCATAATGTAGTACGGAAGACAACAGAACATTACCCATTTCTTAGGAAAAAAAGGAACCAGTTTTTGCAAAGTTGGCTACTTAATTCTCAATATTCATAAAGTATTTTTCTGAGGTGTGCCTGATGAGGTAAATTACTGCATACTATATATTCACTAATTTTCATTCCATGCTGTAAATGCTCTATGAGTTCACAAAGTACATATTTCCCTTGTTTAAGCGAATTTGGGCAGTTTTTTTTTCTGTTGTATGCTCAAACAAACAACATATACAAGTGTAGTACATTTTGAGGAAATAGTCGTACTTTTTCTTTTTGAATCCCATTCTCGATAACCCAGCCTTTTTTTTAACAAACTGTGGGCCATTCTTCATTCCACATAGCAGGCCGAGTTTTTAGGACTCTATTGTATTGCTGTTCTTATGTTTTATTTAAATCGCGCTTTCCTATCTCATACAGTCCGCGGTAGCCAAGTGGTCTAGGCATCGGATCGTGGCTAGCGTGTCATGAGTTAGATCTCAGTACCACTGAAGACTCGCCGTGTAGGGGACCGGTGTATGTTAAATCTGTCGAGAGCTCAAACGTCCTGCCGTTAGTGTGGTGTGGTAGTTAGGAGAGGGGGTGCCAGCTCAGGTGTCGTCCGCGTCACTTAACCATGGTTCAAAATTACGCGGACCGTCGCCAAAAGCCCTCGTGTAGCTGAACAGTGCGACGTAAATATTCACTCACCCTATCTCATACAATACGTGCTTGAGAAATAATATTTTAAAGGCAAGATTTTCAATGTAAGCAATTATTTTCTTTGTGTATATAACAATACTACCTCGTAATTTAAAGCAAATAAAACCGAATTATGATTTTTAAATAAACTAGTGCAGACACCCATCTGTTCAACAGTTTCTCAATTAAAAATAAAGCAAGTAATATAAAAAAAAATAAGTCAATTCCTACTAAGGTCAACAAAAAAAGATTTTATATTTTAGTAACTTTTTATAAAATAATTATAATTAATATAAAAATGTATATACATATGATAGAATGACAAAAGACTTGGCAAAACAAAAAAAGAATTCCTTTGCAATTTTTCATAGCTGGTAGTTGGATATCAAAAGGTAATTGGATAATTAAAGTATACAGTCACCATCTATTGCCTTCATCCGGAACAAATTTAATTTTTTTCTCCCATATAAAACTAAAAATAATTATCAAGTGTCATCTACTACAAATTTAAAAAAATTTATTTGATCTTGAGTGGATGAATAAAAGTATTTTATAAAGTATTGAAATTTTGTGAACAAGATTATATATATATATATATATATATATATTATAGGAAGAATGTCATCTATAACAGTAAGAATTGAGAAAAAGTGGAACGTACTTAAAGAATCAAGCTTGGATCATTTTTTTGTAAAAATGAAACATATTCTAATTTAAAAAATTAATGTGATATTGTATTCTAATTTGATCAAACCCTACATCAGAAATTTCCGGGTATATCTGTATTTATTTCATGTTTTAAATCAGCACGTTCAGCCTACCTTCTGCAACGAAATGAAAACTGGAAATAAAATCATCCAAGAACTCCTAGTGTTCTGTTAAACTGATGAAAATAAAATATGCATTTTCCCCAGAAATCGCTCGAAATGCATCTGATTTAAGCATTCTAGTAGAAATTGGGTACTTTTATTTGAAGAAAACAATATGCATGCGTTCAAAGAAATAAAACTGCAAAAAAAAGACCTTTAGGAGGTCAATTTTTGTGTAATATTTTTCGGTGAGCTCACTTCTTCATGTTGGAGTTGCCTTTTTTTAAATGTCCAACGATTTTAAAGCAGCATGCTCAAACATAGCTTTCCTGAATAAGCTGAAAAAGGAGTAGTATTTGGTCAAAAGTAAGGAGAATGCTTTCCGTATAACGTGTTTGGAATAATGTTCTTCAAGATCAAAGAATATCCCTTGCATTTACATGCTTTGTACGAATTGAAACGAATAGTCACGTTGTTTTTTTTTAATGTATTTTTCATTTCAGGTAACGCATATATATGGTATATATAGCAGATATTCCTCGGTATATTCAAAAATATATCCTTGAATTGATTGTGAGCATTTTATTTGGATCATTAAATTTGCTTTAAGAAGTATAAAGATACATGTTTTCTTGGATCACATGTATAGAAGGGGTCCCCCCAAACTTTGGGATATACAATGAATATAAAATTATTTCCATTTGATCTATTGTGGTGTATTTATTTCGGGTTTGTATGATTTTTTATGAAAATCATTTTATATTCCATATTAAATCACTTTATATTCACTTTTGGTGTAGCTGTAATTTATTATGAAGGCATGCTTCTCAATACCATTAAACTAAAATTATTAAATCAAAACAAACTAAAATGTAAGCAATCCAGCTGCGTTGTACGACCCTTTATGGCTTATAAATGTAAATGAATAGAATATAAAAAAAGAAATGGGCCACCGTTATCTATATTGGTTGAAATTGATGAAACAAGGGAAGAATTTGATGAAATAATGGATATTAATCATGATAACGAAAAAATTTTTAGAAAAGTGATGACCATGAAAAGCTTAAGTCGAAACGAAGATTTTCAAATTTTAACACAAAAAGCTCCATCAAAAAAGATATGAAGCCGTTAGTGTATAATAAGACACACAGAGCTCAAATTGACACAAGCAAGAAAAAGTTCAACATGCTATTTGTCGTTCATCTAAGAGTAATAGAACAACAATAAATTGAACAAAATATGACAGTATATATTGCTTGCAAATATCTTCCTGTAATGTTGTATCCATTGCTAAAGTCCTGCCCATTTGAAAAAATTTAGCTCAATTTGATTGGATTTTTTTCTATTTATCAAAGAAAAATTGAAAAGTCTTTTAAAATAGGTAAGTATACTTTCCTTTAATTAAATTATTCACTGGAATTTCTATTTTTATCGCGTACAATAAAAATAATTGTAACAAGTAATATAAAAAAATTCTGACAATTCCTACTTAGGTCAACAAAGAAAAATCAATACATACTCTCTGTTAGATAATCAATAAATAATATTGCCATCTGTTGCTTTCATTCGGGACAAATTTAATTTTTTTTCCCGTATAAAACTAAAATTAATTAAATTTAATTAATGAATTAATATTTGAAAAAATATATATTAGCGTCAAGTGCCATTCACTACGAGTTTAAAAATTGTATTTGAACTTGAGTGGATGAAAAAAAGTATTTTATTAACGATTGATAACATGAACATTATATATATATATATATATATATATATATGGGGAGAGAGTGAACTAATAATGGGAATTGAAAAAAGGTATTGGAATGACTCCGCCATTTCGCGGTAGGACTAACGTTAGTATCGAGTGAGTGACTTCTCCCGTGTTTAGAAAATATTACACAAATGAATTAATGTAAAAAATATTACACGAATGAATTAATGTAGAAAATATTACACGAATGAATAAATGTAAAAAAATATTACGGATGAATTAATGTAGAAAATATTTCACGAATGAATTAATTATTTACTATTAATAGTATATTTTCGCTTAACACACACACGAAGTAATCTCTATAAATAATTTACACTATAAATTACATTTCAATTATTTTACTATAGGTATTACAGAACAAATGTTGAAATAAAACATGATTCAATATCAAAGAAGTCAATATTGTAAAATTGTATGCATTAGAAAGAACTTTTCAAAATTTTTAGTAGTACAAAAACTAATTGAAAATAAATTTATTAATTGGATAAATGCATTATTTTCATAATTCAAGCTTTCTTTCTCTTTACATCTACTTAATATCCATAGAAATATGTCTTATGAAGTAAATTTTAGTATTTATTCATAGCTTGGAAAGGTTGCATATTTTCAGATACTTGTTTGTAAGTGAAAACTATTCACCAGTTTTTCATAGAGAAATTGATTAACGCATTTACCATCACAAAGATTCAATGTATTTTTTACATGAAAAAAACTATGTATAAATACATTTCTTTTCTTTATCATGCCTTTAGCTTACATTTATCTGAATTGGGAATTTTTTTTAAATGGTACTTCGCTATTTTTTTTTTTTCATTCTATGTAAAAAATTAAGGCTTAGAGCTTTCTAAATATCAAAGCACGATGCTAAAAAAGAAGAAATGCAAAAATCGTTTAATAACACCACCAGAAAGGAAATAGAATTTCGGAAATTAAAAAGCGAACTATAGAATTAATTTATTTCTAGCCTTCAAACACGTAACGTTGCATGAGGGACATTTCAAGAATATTTACAGCACGAAAAATCATTTACTTAATCGAATATTTCCGATTTGCCTCCAAATGATTTTTTGAAAGAGAACATCGAAAACAAAATTAGATTTATAAAGCGTTATATACGTAGATACTAAAAAATATTTCTTTTCTCCGAAATTGTAAGAAAGATATGTAATATTTTTAAAGTTTTTCGATATGGTCTTTCTGTAAAAAAATTCCATAACGCAAACTATGAAAGAAATTGTGTGTAAATAAATTTAATTTCCAGCTTACATGTTGTGTTGAATATTTTAATAGTTAAATGAAATTGTGAGGCGCTAAGTTTGCTTGTTTTTAGTTACCATCGAAAATAGTTCATTAATTTTTATAACTTACATTATTTTGCATCTCAAAATAAGCAACAAGGCGTCATAACCCAGTAGGAGTGAGTGAGAGTTTTTTAATGTCACAATATAAATCCCCACGAGAGATACTGTTGATGGACTTCATAATTCTTAACTTCGGTCAAGTGACGTGAATGACACTTGAGTAGGCTCTTTAAGTTACTACACCACTCGAATGGAAGGAATTTGAGCCTTGACAGATTTAACGGGCATCACGTCCTCTGCACGTTGGTTAAGGGCATCAAGACTCAAGCCCATGACTCGCCGAAAATGAGTTTGTGACCTAAACTGATAGGCTCCCGTGGCCTATATGATAGCCCAAATGTCATCAGTAGGTTCTTCAGAGCCGACGATGCTAAAATGTCATGAGTAAAAGTTGTTACAACCCGGAGGTTGTAGGCGTAAGAGGGCTCGGGGAAGAAACAGACACATGGTTATTTATTTTGGTTCTAACTACGAGCAATTTACAACTTATTCATTAACTTTAGGAACAATATCTTACTCTAAACTCTTAATCTAATTTACAAGATTATTCTAAATGATTTATCTTTAGAGTCGCTTGTAGTTCCTTTGACGTTTCGTTCACAAACTGTAATAGCTTGGTACAGATCAACTTCTATATTCTTTCCACTGCTCTGAGTGGATGCTAAGAGGAATATTAACATTAAAACGCACGATTTCCTATTCACACAACTCACTTTCTAGTATTCACTTTTCAAGATTCCACGATTAATCTAATGTATCCAATGCCAGGGTTTAAATAGCATTTATATTTGCATAAAATCAAGTTATATCACGGAAAGCGGTTTTTAAACTAAAATCACAGTTAAGGAATGATTTCTCCAAGATGACTATTAGAAGAACTGTGTATAGATACCGTGAAAAAGTGTCCTAATTTGCTGAAGATCCATTCCTCGACAGAAATGGGCAAAGCTGCTTGTTAAATTTTATTGCGTCTTGTGTCCTCATGTATTCAGATTTGTGATTCAAAAGGTATTATTCAGAGCTCAAGCATCAACCCTCACTACTTCACAAAATTAAAAATTCTGCCGCCAATAGCGCCGTTTCAGATCTTTAGAGTATTTTATGAAAATCAGTTCAACCCAGCCTGATGGAGGGGCTGATCAACCAAGCTGGATCCATAAGGAAATTTAACGAATTAGGAGGCTGAATAATTTTTTATCCATTACTTATCCGTAACATAAGGGGTATAGGTAGCAACTTTCCGTACACCTTACAGAACTGATAAAGTTCTTTTACTGAGAATGAAAAGAACCATTATAATCACGCAGTTGCAATGACGTCACATTGTAGCGAACGTGCAACTCGTGTTAGTTATAATAAATTATTTACTATTAGAAAATACATTTCTTTGATTTAAGGTTCATGAATACCTTCACGGTAATTTTTTTAAAAACAGCATGGTAAAACATAATAAATACTTTTTAAGGAACCATATTAAAATAAATATTAATAATTAGCAATCAATATTTAAAATAAATTATCTAAATTTTGCAAAAATCACAACTCTAAGTGAAAAAATTTTGGCAATTTATAAAAAGTTATTTTAAGCAGCAAAGGAAAAAATTAATAAACTTATATCAGTAAAAATATTACTAAAATAAACTACATGCATTTATCTAGGACATGTACTAAAATTTCAAAGATTTATTAAAATATAAAAATTGTAGAGCTTATCGAAAAATATTATAAAATATGTGGCACATTTATGAGGCTTTTATTGAAAAAGCGGACCATTATTCAAGAAATATTCGTAGAGTAAGAATTACTTTAGCATATTCCCCAGAAAATAATGTATAGACGAGGGTTGGGGCAAAAGTCATGACAACTATTTTTTTCTTCTTGAAGATACCAGTCTGGTTGGAAAATGTGACACATAGAGATAAAAGGACAATGTTTTAACTACATGTGTGGACAATGAATAGCACTGAAATATTGTAACACACTAATTTATTTCGGTAGTATACAGGGCAATATGGCCTTTACGGTGCAAAAGAATGACACCGCAGAACACATGAAGCTGACATGAAACCCCTGTGCCTAAAGACCCTCAATGCAGTCCCCTGCTACTGTCACCACACGCTGCCAACGATGTGGGAGGCGCTGAATACCATCGGCCTCAGCATTTGCCGCATCATGTGTGAATCGGGCCATCTTTTGGCGCACTGGTTGACACACGTTCTTGGTGAAACTTTCCTACCCACCGTGCTAATGTACGGTATGGTAGGGCATTATTCCCAAGGTTTCCACTGTGCAATTCCATTGCATTTCTCCCTCGGAAACGTCTGTTTTGATGTAAGCGCGCTGCTCAAAACAGGTTACTTCATCTCACACAACACTCACCAACTGACTGATTTCACAGCCCTCGCTGGGCTACTACCAGCTATCACAGAGCCATCTGTCGTTCTGTATATACACTATGCCGGCAGAACTTCCACACGACTCATATACGTTTATGATCCGTTCACACATCTACATGGAAAAAAAATAGTTCCCATGACTTGTGCCCGAACCCTCGTATATTATGTTAAAAAAGTTATCAAAGAAATATACATTTATAATACACCCTACACCCGGCAGATACGTTTCATAGAAAACCATGCAAAATAAAAAAATCGTGTAAGAAAAATACATGTGACATACGGTAAAATTGAGGATATGTTCTCCAACTTCAAAAAATCATGTAAGATGAGAATACTCTAAATATCATCCCCAAAATACCGTGCAAAAAAAGTAATGAAATCCATGTTAGATATTTTTAAAACAAAACGTGAGTTTCTTTTTATTGCAAAAAAATTAAAATTAGAATACAGTGAAAATTCACACGCACAGTCTATAAGTACATACAACATATAAAAATTCAAATTGAAATTAGGAATAAAACTATTAAATAACAGCTATTTATCGGCACTTGATAAAAACTTGCACGTCTATTAAGAACTGGATCAAAAATGCTATCATCGGTAGATGTGTCAGATATGTCTAGAACAGCTGTCGATTTTCAATCAAAAAAATGAAGATTTTCGTTCTTTACAAATGGCATCAGTTGATTTTTGGAATTGTTGTTACAAAGTTTATTATAAGCTGCTTTTCTTTTTTTTTTCTTTTTGGGTTTCTCAAGTTGTTTATATCGGGTCGGTGCATAATTATCCGTCGTTTATATCAACGCGTTTTTTCAGCAGTGAAAAGTAGCGTTTTGTTTATTATTTTTGTATAAGAATAATCTTCTCTATTGTTTTAGAAAAATGGGTGTCGAAAACCATAATCATATTCGCCATATTATGCTCTACCACTTCGAGAAAGGATGGAAAGCAGCACAGTCATTTCGCGATCTCAACGAACTTTTTGGCAAAGGAACAATCAGCGAAAGTCAGTGTAGAGAGTGGTTTGCCCGTTTCAAATCAGGTGATACCAGCTTGGAGGATAAGCCAGGAAAAGGTCGGCCATCGGATTTCGATGATCAGGCTCGGGATCGACGATCCGATGACTTGGAGGCCGATGTCAAAGCGTGGATCGCCTCTAAGAATCGTGTCTTCTTCGCTCGTGGAATCGACCGTCTGCCAAGCAAATAGGAAGCAGTAATTGAAGTAGACGGTGACTACGCTCCCGAATAATTGTTTAAACATTGTGATAGCGGTTGGTTCCTGCTTACATCTGAACCCTCTTTTCTACCTGTAAACCCAGCTGGAGGTGTGGGAGAAACATAATGATCCACAGACATGATTTCAATATAATCAATTTATTAATTCCAAATATCAAGCAGACACAATACAATTCTAATTAAGGTAGATGATATATAGTAGAGCGCGGAGGTGAGATTCTATAACACGGGGATACTACTACAGACCCTCAACTGAATCTAAGACAGCTTAAATACGCTAAAATATAACTACGTCGCACACTAATTAAACTAGCTTCTACTTAATCAAACTCACAGTACCTGAACTTTTTATGCATCGGATCCTACACTGGAAACTTGCAGGTGCTCGCTTCGGCTTGATCAATGTCGTTGGCTCCACGCTCTGTAATATTTAACAAATTCTACTCCTTTTCAATCTTCAACTAACTCGCAAACTTTATGTTAACTCCTACTTGCCAACACCGACGTGTCAACTTCAACGTGTCAACCTCAACGTGTCAACTCACGAACTCGCGAAAACAGAATTTATATAATTATACCTCATTTATATAATCACGATTCCTTACTCGATGAAAGTTGGTTGAAATAAATATTTTCCTTAAAGAGATATGAAGGGATTAGTAGAACCACGTATAGATCCGTCACAACATGTTTTTGTCAAATATTGTTATTGATTGTGTTAAATAAAATTTGTTGAAAAAACGCCGGATAATTATGCATCAACCCAATATAATTCTCGATATCTTTGACTGTTGACAAAGATCCTTCCATTTCTGGCAAAGTTGTTACTGGAGACGAGAAAAATGGCATTTTTTATAGACCTGCAATCCAGAAGGGCATCAGTATTGTGGCTAGAGGTGTTCTTCGATATCCAGGGCATTGTGCATTTGGAATTTATCTCTGAAGGACACACTGTGAACCAATAATTCTATGTTGACAATCTGCATCGTTTGCATCAGTCTATCCGAAAAAAGACAAAAATTGTGGGCTGAGCAGCCATGGGTGCTTTTGCATGACAAGGCTTCTTGACGTCGATCCTTCTCGTCACTGAACTTCTCGCGAAAACAGAAAAACAACTGTTTTGCCACATCCTCCTTACTGCCCTGATTTAAACCTCGGAAAGTTCAGCATATTTCCTGAACTAACATGTCGTTTGCAAGGTCATTGATTTCAATCTGCAGAGGAAGTTAAAAGTACATCGTAAGCTGAATTAAAGGACATGGATAAAAATGGACCCCAAAAATACTTCTATGCAATCTGACTGAAAATATAATATATGAGAATGTTAAGATATCTTTCAATTGCAATCAATTTCGACTTTTCATTTCACGTAATCATAAACATTTACATTTTTTAAAAGTGTTGAAGAACATTAATGTATTTGGTTGAGCCACCAGCTTCATCTTTCTTGGTTGTATAAATTTAGCTATGAATTTAGCTATGAAATTCCACTGACTTAGGATGGGAGATGAACCTTCAAAATTGGGCTTAGAAGGCCAGGGAGTAATCTACTACATCACCCAGCCGGCATAATGAAAATAATATTTGAAAAACCATGTTTCTTGATAACAGTTATATATTATGAGGGGGGGGGGGAATAATTTTCAATGTTATAAATTGTGAAAAAAGAATAATTAAACTTCACTAATTCATTGAGTATATACCTCCGTTAGTTCTAAATTGATATTCGCTACAATTATAATTGCTAAATTTGTTTCTATATTTTTTTTACACATGCAAAATGTTTAGAAAAAATTTTAAAAAAGTATAAGAACATAATATAGGCTATATTAACTTTAACTAGAATCGTTTATATACCCTAGCATAAAATATCATAAAGTATATATGCGCGCGTCAAGTCAATAAATAATATATAATATTTATGCTTATATATGCGTGTGTAATTCATAATAGAATGAAGTAATAAGAAGTTACCCATATAGGAAAAACACGGATGTAAATAATGAAACATTTTGCTTTTGTGTGAAGGAACATTAATTTCTTGGGATGTTCCTAAAATGTCAGGAACATAACATTTACGAAATATGACGTTTCGTTATAATTTGTTTTTCGATATAAGAGTCATGTCTATGTAAAAATGGAACAAAACAGACTGGACTATACATCTCTTACGCATAAACGTCAGAGCGAATGTGAAGGCTAAGAAATACCATAGTTATACTAGACATGTTAGGAATATATCATTTTCTAACAATTGAGAAATATTACGGGAGTTTTTGTAGGGGGTGTAGAGAAGTGATCGATCTTTTTTAACTTCTTTAATCTGATCCTGACATAAAATAATTTAGCCAGCTTCTTTTTATTATTTGGCGTCCTAATATATATATTATATTGTAATTTTCAGCAAAATGCGTTCAACGCGAAAACGCTTAAGGCGAAATATCGGTTAACACGAAATAATGCATTGGTCTCGACATTCTATGTGTGCTTATGCATTTTTTTCTTAACACATAACGAAAATCGCTTAAAACGAAATGATTTCTTTTCTAGGAATATAAAAAGACACAAAACTTCATACGCTTAATTGAGCGTTTGAGAAAGTTTCTATATTTATGCACTGTTTTCCTGTATTTTCGGAAGAATTCGTTGCATTGGATGATGATAATGTGTATACAGCCCCAATTATGGCAGGCTAAGACATTTTTGAGTTAGTTCAAAGCTCAAAAAATATTGTTGATACAGATTCCGACTGTGGAAAGGAAATGAATAATGCAGATCCTCTCTTTCCCTCTGTCTCTTCCCACGTCAATCGAAATTTGGAACATCATAAGGAATATGCGCACTGATTTAGACACACATTCCAATGGTGAAATGAATAACAAAATGGATGGAATCTCGAACAGTTTGATGCTATTGAAGACAATTTAATGAAAAATATCTGATTTTTTTTTTCAAAAGCTCAATAAGTGTTTTGCTTTTCAAAAACCTTTGTGACGGATCTATACGCGTTTCTACTAATTTCTTCTTTTTTCTTTAAATCGAAATATTTATTTCAACCAACCTTCATCGAGAAACCAAACATGATTTATGTAAATGAGGAATATTATATAAATCCGGGTTTTGCGAGTTGAAAGGGAGTGAAGTAAGAGGTCAAGTTGAGTGAAGTAAAGTGAAGCAAGTGATCTGTTGAAACGTAGTTGTTGACAGCTGAAGTTGATACCTTCGATGTGTGCAAGTAGAAGTGGTTAGAGAAGATTTAAAAGCAGTGGAATTAAAGATTACAGAGCGTGGAGCCATCGTCATTTGATCAAGCTAAAGAAAGAGTCTGAAGTTTCCAGTGAAGGATCCGAAGCATTAAGGATTCAGGTACTGTACACTTTATTAAGTAAAAGCTGATTATTATTGTGCGACATAATTGTAAATGAACGTATTTAAGCTGTCTTAGATTCAGTTGAGAGTCTGTAATACTATCCCCGCATTTGAGTACCTCACCTCTGCACTCTACCATTGTTTATATGCCTTAATTAGAATTGTGCTGAGTCCTGTTTCATATTCGTTAATAAGAATTAATAAATCAAAATAGATTGGAATAATGTCTGTGGATTATTTAGTTCCTCCTACACATCTAGCCGGGTTTTCAGATAGACATGAGGGTTCGAATGTAAGGGGTAACCAGAGGTTACCACACCTTGAAGTTGTATTAAATATCTTTAATTTCATGTAGAAGTTTTTGTTTCGTTGATTTTTTATTAAATACATGCATGCATACATATGTATGTAAATAAAATGTACTCTGATAAACTTAATTTGTTGAATATACGTTTTTCCCCGTTAAATATCTCTTAACAGGAAATTCTTTTAACAAACAGAAAAATAAGTAAATAAAATATTTCAGTTCATTCAATTTAGTGTTAAAAGATTTTGACTGCATTTTAAATAAAGCATTAATTTTGTCAAAAGCAAAGCGAGAACTTATTCAAAATTCTAATACATTAAAAAAACTTATTTTTAATTCGAATTATTTCAAATACATGAAATACCTTTCGTAAGTCGCCATTCATTATACAAGAGCAACCAACTATACTCATTGACAATTTTCAAAAACCTAATACAAATGCTGAGTCAATACATATCTATATAAATGCACTTATATTTCATCATTTTCTTTCTAGATTTGAAAAACAATCTTCAATATAACATCAGTCATATTTCACTACATATCGATATTGTTCAGACAGACGATAAATATTCCTTAGATTTATTTAGAATACATTTATCCCTTTGCTTTAAATTTATTCCAGTCTGCGATTGTTTTTATTGTTCCACGGTATATCAGATTTGTCCGTTCGAAATGATCTTCAGGAAAAATAGATAAACGTATAAAATAATCTTATATATTTTATGAAATGATGGAAATTCCATCAGATAAATCCTACAAAAGAAACTTGATACATAAATTATGTTTCTATTTCATATGCAATATATTTTTGCTATCATGAATCCAGGATTTTTCAAGAACTTTTATATGATGTTCAGATGCATTTCATAGTATTAAAATAATATAAAATGACATCTAAATTCGAAATCTCTTGCTTGAAGGTATTAGTATAAGTTTTTATCTCAATATGGTATTGAAAATTTTATTTGATTACATTTGTGAAAGTTTAAAAAATCCTCAAACATCTTGTTATAGAGTTCTGTGTTTTCGTGAGTAGAATAAGTTTGAATATATTCTTCGCATTTTAGATTATTTCAGCATTGATTACAAAACAATATACAGTAAAATACGTTCAACACGAAAACGCCTAAGACGAAATATCGGTTAACACGAAATAAAAGAACGGTTTCGGCAAACTACTATGCATTTTCATGCATTTTCTCTTAACACGAAACAAAAATCGCTTAACAAGAAAAGATTTTCCTTCGGAATATCGAAAATGTGTCGTCACTTAATGAGATGTTTGAGAAAGCTTCTTTTTTCCGGACTGTTCTAGTGTATCATATGAAGAATTTGCTGCCGTTGGTTATGATTATGTGTATACATCCACGCTTATAGAAGAAAAAGGCATTTTGGAGTTCGTTCAAAGCTGAAAAAATATCAGTGAGGCAGATTCCGATGACGAAAATGAAATGAAAAATGCAGATCTTTCTCCCACGTCATCCGAAATGAAGAACATCATGAAAAGTATGCGCAGTTATTCAGACGCACATTCCAATGGTGAAATGAATAACAAAATGGACGATGTAGAAAAATTTGGTGCTAAAAAGGCAATGCAAAGAAAACTAACAGATTATTTTCCAAAAACTCAATACATGTTTGTTTTTTTACAAAAAACTTGAAAATTTTGTATTAAATCTCATTAAGGTCTTGTGAATGTTTTTGTTTCATTTATTTTTATTAAATACAGGCATACGTACATATCTACGTAAATAAAATGTACACTAATAAACTTGATTTTTTTGTATATACATAAAATCTATCTGTCTATATATATATATTGCATTATTCTTTAGTACGAAATTCTTTAAACACGAAAAATATCTCAGCCCTCTCAGAATCTTGCTAAGCGATGTTCACTGTATTTCAAAGTTTCAATTTTTATTAGAAAAAAAAATTAATGAGGATTTAAGGTGACAGAGTATGATTCACCTGTCAAAAATTCATCGAAAAATCAAATATATTATTTCTGGCCTAAATTATACTTCAGATATTTTTCTATTATCTCCCAAAATTTAAAAGTTCTAAATTTAAAAAAACTCAAAACTGAGATAACTTCTATGCTCGCTTTTTATTCCCATCCTAGTAGCAAATCATAACTTTGAACTGATTTATTTCAAAAAGAAAATAAATAACTAGTTTGTATTCATTTACAATGCTAAGGCTTTTTATCTGTGTTGCCAAAATACTTTTTTTATTCTTACTATTGTTATGAATACATGTAATAAAAATTGGTTTGAATTTTTGAATCAAAGCAATAGTTATTTCTTTAAAAATAGTTGAATTTAAAATTTTATACATTTTTTAAGGAATTTCCAATAAGCCTTCATGAAAAAAAGTATTTTCAAATATTAGTCATGTTATCACAAAACACATACCAAATTTTGTTACGCATAGTTTGACGTACTTGTAAGTAAAATTTATATGCATACCTCAGTAACTTTAGGAGAGGTAGAATTTTAAAATCACTTAATAAATTTTTAAATTTCCCCTTAAAAATTAAATGGTTAATGGTAATTTGAACACAAAATATGTTTTACTTAATACGTATACATAGGGTGCAGTTAAAAATTTAGAAGCATTCAAGAAGTAGTCCTTTTTTTTGGAAAGATCACGAAGAAAAGTTTAAAAAAAAAACTCAAACAAAATACAATGTATCAATGCACACGGATATATTATAGTTCCAAATTATTTATCCTTCTAAATACGAATTTCAAAAGATAATCAGATTACAAAAAAAATTACTTTTTAACAAATTATCACATTCAGAAAAGTTTTTAAAAAATATTAATATATGAAGGTATATATATATATATATATATGTCAAAAATTATTATATCTTATTTAGTACGAGAATTTTATCAAGAATTCAAATATATTATTTCGAATTATATATTTATAAGATATTTAAAATAATTTCTAATGTAATAAATGATTTCGTAGTCGTTTTCAGCTTAAATTACAAATCATACGAATTTTTAATTCTAAAAATTTATCTTGTGTAATTTACAAAATATTAGTTATTCGTTTGATGAAAAAATACAAGATAATATGAGTCGTGTATTAAATAACATCATTGTATAATTCGAAAAACAATAATATTCGGCTTAGTGAAAAAAAAAGTAACTAAATCAATTTGTGATGGAAATAATTTTAGAAGTCCTTTTTTCCCCCTGACTTAATGTACACAAGTGTAGAAAATTAAGATAATTTTAAGTTTTGTTGATTATCTCCAGAACTGCAGGAAAGATTTTAATGGAATTTGGTAAGTATATATGTCTGATATAAAGCAAGAAAATAACCATTCAACAGTTGAAATACAAACGCATTATCGAGATATCGAGAGTAACACTCATTGAAGTGGGAAGCTATGAAACAACAATTACAGAACACAGCAAAAAAAGTTGGTCAATCCCAAATTATTAAGCCTCCACTATTGTAATGGCCAATTTCTCTAACATTGGAGAACAAGTAGCGGGTCCTCTGTTCTCTCCAATATTTTCTATCCATACTTTCATAAACAAAGAACCAGGTTACAAATTTGGTAACAAATTTCAGGCACGTATGATAGAAAAGGGCATATATTATCGCCGTACTTTCATATGAAGAGAACCAATTACCCACTGTCTGCCCTTCAATGTTAGAGAAATCGACAATTGATCGTTTGGGAAGGCGTTACTTTGGATGGCCGCACATATCGCTATGCCTGTGACTTCTGTGAGGTCCAGAGGAGTCTTATGTTCGCCTTTTCCCAGATGTAGTTGGCCTGATCTTATGTTACAGGATGACAATGCGAGGCACATAGAGTTCATCTGGTCGACGAAGTTCTGGAAAGTGAGGATATTCGCCGAATGGATTGGCCAGTTAGATCTCCAGACCTCCATTCAGAACATGCCTGGGATTTTCTGGTGAGGACAATTGTAACTCGCACACCCCCTCCGATTACCATCCAAGGCCTGAAAACAGAGTTGCTGAACGAGTGGGATTAATTGTCACAAGAAATAAATTCCCTAATCGGCAGTATAAAATCATGGTGTGAGGCCTGTTTATCTGATAGAGGGGACCATACCCCCTATTAACCAATTTTTCTTATATTCTGCAACTGTTGTTTCATACCTACCAACTTCATTGAGAATTTCTCACAATCATGCACGTGTATTTTAACTATAGAGTGATTATTTTTTTGTTTATATCAGCCCTATGTAGATACCGAATTTCATTAAAAACTTTCCATTAGTTCTAAAAATTCTCTTATCTTTGTACACCCGTATATTTGTAGAAGAAAATCCGACATTTACTGCCTCAAATGCAACGTCCGTTTAAATATAAAGCACTTAATTATATAATCAAATGTGAAGAAAATGTTTCTTGGTATTTACCTGAAAGCATAATATTCATCTCGCATACATAACAATAAACCTTTGTTGTTTATTCCGAGTTAAGAGGTTCATGCTCAACTGACTCCTTTTCTTGACATAACTTCTCTTATTAATGACGTAATTAAATCTCATATTAAGAATGAATAATAGAGCTCATAATTACTGTGCAGTTATTTAAATAATGAATCTAGGGTAGAAATATTAAGGAAATGTAAGTATTTCAGCAAATGAAAATGTACGATTCTTGAGTAATAATTTTTTTTTTATTCCTTGCAATTTATTAGGAACTATATAATGAAAATTCCAACAGTTTAAACTTTTATATACTATTAGTAAATCAAGATGAGGTTTCTAAAAATGCACAAAATCAGCATTTTCTATGCATCTAAAAACAAGGGAATTTTATTACAGAATTGTTTCAGAAATAATTCAAAGGTTAAAAAATTTACGAACCATTTTGCTGACTTAATTTCTATCGAAGAATTCCAAAAATTTAGTATCGGATAGAAATTAATTTAATTTTCGTTTTTAATCGTATTGTTTTAATTAGTTGTAGTTGAAATAGTTATAATTTTGTCTGATTTTAGAATAAGCTTAAGGTCATTATAGAGACATGGAAAGGTTATAATGACGGAATTCGTACTTTTACAGACACGATAAAAAAAAAGGATATAACACATGGATCAATCTCCGTACATTCATACCACACCGGGAAAAATAATAAAACTAATAAAAACGTGTTAAAAACCCATAAATGTACGTTTAATAAAATAATGACTGTTGTGTTCAATTTGTTGATTGTAATTGTTTCATCTCTATGGCTACAAGCAAATTTAAAGAGACAAATGTACCGTATCATACTTTTCTACATTTTTTTTTTTTGGAACTGGTGGGAGATTACGAGTAGAAATTCTCATCATAGCGTACATTAATGCTAGCCAACTCCCATCTGGATTTACTTTTGTTAATCCTTATGGAAGAAAACGTTGCTCACAAATACAGGGTGCTTGGCGTTAAAGTATTCGAAGTTAAAGTAAGTCAAAAGTTATGGCTGATTGTTGTGGAACTAGTCATAAAAATGTAATAAACTTTTCATCCGGGTATTGAAAATCCCTCCGGGATTTCTTGGGTCTAATCCGATCGGCCGCACGTGCTCGCATTATTCGGCAATCGCAGATGATAAACTTGTTACACTGACTTCATCAGTAAAAGGTACACAGCGTTCTTTGGTTAACAGAATTTAAATCAGTTACGCGGGTGCAGCTACGTGTTCGAACAGAATGGAATCTCAATCCTCCAACATCAAAATCTATCCACCAACGGGAAAGAACTTTAAAGGAGAAGGGAAGTTTGGTATCTCAAACTAGCAAGTATACTTAAATTTTTGTGATGGAATACTCTGTTGATGGTATGCATGATTCATTTTGTAGGAGTTCTTAAAAGTCTATTAGGCAAGCCAGTAACAGCATTCCATTTTGTTCGAACACGTTGCTGTACACGCATGACTGATTTGATTTCCGTTAACCAAAGTACGCTCTGCACCTTTTATTGTGGTGTCCACATCTTTACTAATGAAATCAGTTTAACAAGTTTATCGCCTGCGATTGCCAAACGATGCGTGTACGTGCAGCCGATCGGACTAGACCCAAGAAATCTCGGAAGGGTTTCCAATCCACCGATGAACAGTATAAGTACATTCTAGTGGGTAGTTCCGAAAAAATAAGCCATAACTTTTGGATACTTTAAGCCCGGCCACCCTGTATATGTTGACTTTAATACAAAGAAAATTTTCTGTCTATTTGGAATTTTGAATGTGTTGGTGGGCTTCAAAATTTTCTTTGCGGGCCGTTACTTGACCACCCATGCTCTCTAGCTCAACATTCTTCAAACTTTTTCAACTCTCGGAACCCCTAGAACTAGAAAGTGTTTTCCATACACATATACTTCGAAGAATATATCTCGAAATAAAATTAAAAGTATATCATTTTGTTTTAAAGTACTTTATCTAAAATCAATTAAAAAAAAGAGTATTGCATTTATTATTAAATTCTAATCTAATTTTTTAATAAAGTTTACTCGTCAATAATATTGTGATTCAAGGGGGGGTCACCTATCCATGCATTATATTTAGTAACCGAGATATGTGCTTGCTTTTTTTCACACGAACTGACGAAGTCGAGGTCTATTGAGATTAAATGCAATCGCATTACATACTCCAAGTTTTAATTTGCTTTTATACTTTGTTTTTGTAGCCACTTACGTTGAGATATATATTTCACTTAAACACAATTTTTTGAATGTTATATAAATGTTTGTAGCTGTGTGGGACATCCCGTGTATTTTTCATGAATTTTCAACCTAAAATTTAGAAGCTGCTCCTTCTTAAATTTAGATTTTAATATCAACTCTTGTTGCTCATTTTCCTTCATTATTGGTGTTTTCCACAAATGTTTAAAAGGTGCAATTTCCATTAGAAAACCATATAGTTTTGCAAGATATAGGGCTAACTGACGAGTATAAAAATATATCGTGAAACCTGAGATAAAATATTTACAATCTAGTAGGAAATATATATGTATAAAGATAAAAAACGCGTTTTAATAATCTTTTATATTATAATAAAAGTTTAAAAATGTTGCAAAATGAAGTTATTATATATAAATAAGATTTTCGGTTTTAATGAATAGGATGAACTTTGGATACTTGCAACTTAAACTTCACAGAGAAAGGGAATCCATTTTGCATACATATTTATTTCTTATCGATTTTTTTTGTTGTGACTCGTGGAATCCCTGGGTTTGCCTTTTGGAACCCCAGCGATCCGTGGAACATAGTTTGAAGACCACTGCTCTAGCTTAATTGATCCGGAAATGAAACATGATATACTAGTATACTAACTATTTTTAATAAGTATTAAAATGAAATAATAATTATCCTTGGTATAATGAGTAAGAAGAACAAACCAGAAACCCTAACAAAATTTTTTAAAAGGAAAGCATTTAATTAAAATGAAAGAAAAGTTGTACATCTTCTTTAACATATTCCATTGATTCCTTTTTTCTTAAACTGAAGTACTAATTTCAAAGCATTTTTAAGAATCATTTCGTTTGAAGCTATATTTTCAAAGAATAATGAAGAGGATATTATTAATTAAGAAATATACACTATGTATCATATAAATTTGCTGAAATGTTTACTTTTAAACGTTAAAATCAGAAGGAAAAAGATAGAAAAATTATGGAACTTGTTAAAAATTTATTTTTTTTTATTAAGAAAGATAAAATTCACATAGCTCTTAAGCACTTAACTTTATAAATAAAAATTAAAGATGATTAATAACTATTATAATTAAGCGTTTCATTAATTTTACAAAGAAAGAATTAAATTCGAATAACTTCTTTTATGAATTTCTTTCTTCTATTATTGTATTGAAAGGGGATTTAATCGAGTTTTAAAAAGTTATGAATTAACGAATAATATTGTAACGAATAGATTCACTGTTAATTATAATCACATATTTAAATTTATTTTTGCATTTAATTTCCATTTGTCTTCATGAGAATTTTAAAGAAATTTTAAGTCATAACCAAAATATATTCCAATGAAAGAAGTTTTTAAATGAAGTTTAAAAATTTCCTTGATAAAATTGTAACAAATTAATAACGGTTTGAAAAAGAATATGCGAAGGATATGATCCTTAAAATATTCCAGGAGAAAAAAAAGCTAGTTATTTAACCTATGAATTTAGTAATAATTAAGATTATAACTAAATCATTACTAATTTATTTTAATTAAAACCTTTTAGATTTTAAATTTGAAAAATAATCAGGCAACATTAAACACTGAAATTTCCCAGAGACTGGAATCTTAAATTTTATGGCAAATTCAGATTCGCGCCACTGAAAAAAATCGTAATTAAAATGTTAATCATTAAATTACCTTATGAATATCTCATTTGTAAAAGATTCACAAAACGTAATACTATGTGGCGAGTTTTAAATCTATCATTTACAGTTATGTATTTTTATATCCCTTATTCGGAAAACAAAATTGCGAATTTTGTTCCGGCACACATTTATAATATTATTAGGTGACTGATCATCTTCGAATGCAGTAGAGATACACGCGGTTCACATGCCGATTCTTTCGTAATTTATTGTAATTTATTCTGAAACTCTAATAATTAGATTTTTTTCAGCAGGAAACAACAGACACTTATACATCTACAATAGCGCACATTTAAAAATCTCACAATTATTGATCAGAATAATGAAAATCCATAATCCCAATTTCGCTTAAGGCAAATGAAACGCGCGGCACTGTCAGATGTTTGACTTCCATCTTGGTTTCTTGCACACAGTCCATACATCGGCTAGAAACGATATTTGAAGAATTCCTATTCTTATCAAAGATTCCTCCTGATACATTCTGGACTTTTTTATATGAAATAATTTTTACGCCAAATTTGGCGGCTAGGCAACATTTGGAGATCAAAATTTCCCCATGTTCCCTCCTATTCAATAACATTGCTCAAAGAGTGTTCAATCGTGGCCTAAAAATTGTTTTTCCGTCTGCAAAAGCATGCGATGTCGAATTATTTTTCTCAACATTTTTGGGAAAAAATGGATTTTCTGATATTTTACCAAAACAAATATTATGCAAAATCATTTTTATATTAATCAAAATAAAAATATTAGTCAATCGCTTGAGAATATTGAGGTATGTTTCCGCAGCTAAAAAACTGAACTATTTAATGCACTAATGAAGATATCATAATCCACCTACAAGCTCACCGCAGATTTCGAACAATGGTATGAAGACTTTAAAATCTTTTAAAGTTGTGTTTAATTTTTTACAGAAATGAAACATATTGAAGTTTGAATATACAACCCGTCTAATAAACATGAATTAAATTATTAAAATATGCACATTTTCTTTGCTTGAGTTAATGTTTTTTTTAAAACATGAAATACATAGCTTGCTATATCGCATATGTGTTACTCAATTTTATACTATACCAGCTTTGAGTAGGACCCGATTATCGCACAGGCAAATGAGACAAACGTCTAGGGCTGGTTTTTTTAAGAGTCTAGTCCAGGGGTGGTAAACCTTTATGGATCAACGTGCCATATTTTCTAAGGAAATATTTAATGATGTATAAACGTGCCATCAAATAATTTTGACTTGTGGTTATTGGGAAGATAATAAAACTAATTCCTAAGAACTCAAAACTCTTTATTTACTACGAAAAAATTAATTTTGCACTGTATGGTAGTAAATGTTGTAGTTATATGAGTAATTCAAATTAAAGTAACATTTTAGTGTGACTTATGTTGTTGTAGATTAGATGACAAATAAATTATATTAGGATTGTAAGATGCATGTTGAAGAATGTATGTTGAATTGGAGTCATCTGCCAAACGGTCTCTAAGCAATTAATTTGCTCTAATTCCATTTTTTCAGAAAGGGATTTGTGTTCTGTTTCAAAATGCCGTTTTACAGACGAAATTCTACACACTAATGTTCCAGAATATGAAACACACACCCCTTTATGGACTTTACTAATCATCCTATATTTCCCTGTCCACCAAGTTTGAAATTCTCTGTTACACTAACTAAATTGAACTTTTTGTTTTTTCGCTGATCTAGCCAAGTTAAATAACAGTCAAAAATCGTAAAATATCACAAATAAACCTTAAAATATTGTTGTGTCGACGAAATTGACTATGCTTTTTTGCCTAGACAAACTTTGCGTCATTTGCAATTGTAACTCACTATGTAACTAAGCAGTGGTTTAACGGAGAATATTAGGACACACCTGCAAAGTCGGTATTTGCCTCATTCAGACTTTGGGCATCCTAGAATCCTCGGCACCACCACTGTGCGGGGTTTGGGGGTAGTACGTTACGCATCGTAACTAAGGCAAAACAATAACAAACGAGTGTGCTCCCCACCAACCCGCAACCGATCATTCGCGTTTGTTCGTAATACATCATAATAAACTTTATTATTTTAAATTTAAATGCAAACCGTTTTGATCATTGGCGTACCCAAAATATTGTGTCGCGTGCCATCAATGGCACGTGTGCCATTGGTTCGCCATCCCTGGTTCTAGTCAAACTGACAACTTTTGAAACAAGATAGCGTATTTTTCTGTCAGAGAAAACTATACCTAAGAAACAAATAAAAATGTATTGTTTTTACATGGTTATTGTGTTTATTGACGCTTATTACTCATTTTTATTAATACAGATTTAAGATTTGCTTTTATGTTTCAATCTATTTAGTTTCGTTTTATTTATTGTTTTTGGATTTTATATGCGCTATATTTCTTGTGGGTGAGTGAGTGTTTATAAACGTCACATAAAAAAGCAATGCAAGGTCTCCTCAAGAGACGGACCTCGGAACTTTGAACCAAAGTCAGGTGACGAGGACAACAACTAAACTGGCACACCCCACTCCATAACACCACAAAACTCCGATGTTAGGTCTTTGAACCTCGATAGATTTTACGTGCATCAACCTTTCTACTTTTTCTTTTCCTTATTAACAATTTTTTTCTTATGTTCTGCAACTGATGTTTCATACCTTCCAACTTCAATGAGTGTTTTGCACAGTGAGTGAGTGAGTGAGTGAATGTTAAAGTCGCACTGTTCAGCTACTTTACTGCTTTTGGCGATGGACCTCATGATTTTGAACCATGGTCAAGTGACGAGAATGACACCTGAGCTGTTACCCATCTCTTAACTACCACACCACACCAACGGTAGGACGTTTGAGCCCTCGACAGATTTAACGCGCATCGCTCCCATACATGACGGATCTTCAGCGGAACTAGGCTCGAACTCGTGACACATCGGTCATGAGTCCATTACCTTGACCACTAGGCTACCGCGACCATGGAGAGCCCCAGTGACATTTGGGTTCGAACTAATGAAACGCCCTCCGACTACGAGTTCCTTACCATAACCAGTATTTTGCCTATGCCACCGCGTTTCTTGTGTGGAAGGGAGGTAACCTGGTAAGAAAAAAAATGTCTAAGGTTCATTAATTCCGCCCTGCCTCTGTGTCTGGTATGCATTTATTTAGTAAATAATTCTGACATGTGGAAAATTTTCTTGACCCATTCCTAAAAAATTTACCTAATTTTGATGGAAGCGATCGACCATGGGCCGATAATCTTTCCTCTGTATTCCACTGCTCACTGTTTTAGAATCGCGATGCAGAATAATTTCTGCTAAAAAAAGTATTTCACTGTTCAGAATAATAAATTATAGTTTTAAAAAACTATAAAAAACACCATTTTATAGTTAATTGAACTAAGTTGTAACTTAATCTTTTAGTCGCCAAATCTGGAAATGGGATCTGAAATGAGTCGCCAGTTGTAGGATGAGATCTGAAAATGGGAAATCGTTCATCCTGATGATTCTGATCAGGACAATGGGAAAAAAATATTACATTATTGTATTGCCATCGGTCCTGGACGAGTGTGCAAAATTTTGAATTAATCTGACCTTTTTAAAGTGGGTAAAAATTGAGTTCAAAGATTCCGTTACATACAAGTGAAGCTTATAAATGTGTGTTAAGAAATGACGTGGAGAATTCAAAACTATTTTATAATACGTATGGAAAAATATTTGTCTTCCATTTAAAACATTTAGAAAAAGATTCCTACACCAAAACTGAACATCAACTATGCAGTACTCATGTATGTGCTAGAAACACTCTCTACACAACATTAAAAAAAATAGAAAATTAAGTTTATCCCCTTTATGATAAAAAAAAAAAAAGAACGTCTGCTGTCGACAAAAGGAAAAAAGTTTGAGTAATGACCTCCACTTTTGCGAATCTTGTCTGCACTCCGAGATTTATTGACCCATAACTTCTAGAGGTCTGGACACTCCATATCAAAATAACGCTGAACGTATGCTCCGTTTGGAGGGAAATTAATAATGCATTTCGCTATACTGCAAGTCTCTATAAACTTTCTTTGATAAAAAGTAGAAATTATAGAAAAATTTTATTTCTTTTTTTAAATTTCAAATTTAGCTTTATGTTGAGGCTCTATTCTTAAAATGTTTTAAATCCGTAAAATTAAAATAAAGATTTGACAAAAAAGATGTATATGTACAAGTATTAAGTGTCCCTTAACTTCCGCCGGCGTTAAGGGGTTCAGTTCAACCCGTGTGTTAGGGAAGTACGATTATTTGCGTTCTGCTGCTTTGTTTGAAATCAGCCCGACGGCTTTGGACA